>PVLA01006447.1:0-123735 GCA_004027455.1 Hydrochoerus hydrochaeris | reverse complement strand
GCAGGCTGGGTTCTCTCCCAGCCTGCCTGCAGTGCTGTTCCAGTTTGCCCTCGCCTTTCTGCATGGGGAGCTGTGCTGTGCTTAGGCCCAGCCCAGGCTCCAGGGCACAGCTGGGGCTGTGGCCGGCAGAGGGAGGGCAGCTGCCTCCCCAGCATAGCTCAGCCCGAGGAACCTTCCTGCTACTGGCCCGGCTCCAGGGCTTGTCCATCCGCTCAGTGCCCAGGTCAGCGCTGATCTGGAACCGCTTTTGGTGCAGGGCTGCTCAGCTCTTTGCTGGCACTCAGCTTTTCCTGGTGTGTTTGGCACTTTCTGTGACTCTGGGATGGTTCGAGGTGCTACAGTGGAAACATACAACCCACATTTAAGGAAATGGATACTCTTAGGGATAAAAAGCAGCTTTCAAAAACACTTTGTTAAAAACACAAGAGTAAGCCGGGTGTGGTGGCTCACGTCTGTAATCCCAGCACTCGGGAGTCTGAGGAAGGAGGATCGTTGCGAGTTCGAGACCAGCCTGGGCTACAAAGTGAGCTCAAGGCCAGCCTGAACTGCATAGAGACCCTGTCTCAAAAAAAAAAAAAAAAAAAAAGACAAAAAACAAAAAAACCCCACAAGGGTAAAACTAGTCTTCCTTTTGGTTTTGATTTTGAAATAGCAGTAAGAAAAAGAATCTTCTTTTCTTTCAATGTTCAAAGCAGAATAGAAAGGACATAGCCAAGTAGAGGAAGCAGCATTTTCACAGAACTGTAGCAGAATTTTTAAAAATCAAAAATGACCCATTTTACTGCCTAGGTCATTCCTACTGACTTTTCTTCCCCTGGTGCTGGGGATCGAGCCCAGAACCTTGTGCATACTAAGCAAGTGTTCTACTGAGCTACACCTCCAACCCCTATTGATTTTTGTCCCCCAGCCTTGGGAACTAGGGCCTACATACTGAGCTACATTCCCAGCCTGTTTTGTTTTGAGACAGGGTCTCTCTAGGTCACTAAATTGACCAGGTTACGCTCCAAATTGACACCTTCTGCCTCAGCCTCTCAAGTAGCTAGGAATATAGATGACACCATCTGCTGCTCCTTTACAATTTTTATCATTATTATGTTTGTTTTGACAGGATCTTACCACACAGTCCAGGCTGGCCCTGAACTCACTATATAGCCCAGGTTAACCTCAAACTTGAGGTGATCCTCTTGGGTCAGCCTCCCTAGTGCAGGGATTAAAGACATGTGCCATCACACCCACTTTATATTAAATTGAAACAAAAATAATTATATATGCACATGTTAGTGGGGTTTTAAAATTATGTGTTTGCTTCCTTGAACCATTTTTATGGAACATTTGCCAGGTCTTCAAAACAAAAGATGAAGAGGTGCTAAAATAGAAGAGAAAAAGTAAATTGTCTATTTACATCTACTGTCCTGTCTACCTCCCTCCAAGTCTTTCATGATAAAAAAAAAAAGCAAATATCACTGGATGTGAGCGTGCATGCCTATAATCCCAGCATTCACTCAGGAGGCCGAGGCAGGAGGACTACCATGAATTCAAGGCCAGCCAGGGCTACATAATGAGTTCAAAGCCAGTCCGAACTACATAGTAAGACCCTATCCCCAAAATACGAAACAACATAGGGTTAAAAACTACTATATTCTGAACTGGTATGTGGTGGTGCACACCTGTACTCTGAGCACTCACAAGGCTGAGGCAGAAGGATCATAAGTCTTAATTCCAGCCTAGGCTAGTCATTTCATTAGACCCAGTCGCAAAATAAAAAATAACAAGGGGTCGGGGTAGTGCACACCTGTAATCCCACCACCCGATAAACTGAGTCAGGATTGCCATGAATTCGAGGCCAGCTTGGGCTTCATGTGAGTTCAATGCCAGCCTGAACTACATAGCAAGATCCTATCTCAGAAAAAGAGGGGTGGGGTACATTGAGGATGTAGCTCAGTTCAATTCCCAGTATAGGAAAAAGAAGAAGAAGGAGGAGGAAAAGGAGGAAGAGGAGGAGGAAGAAGAAAAAGAAGAGGAAGAAGAGGAGGAGAAGAGGAGGAGGAGGAGAAAGGAAGAAGGAAAAGATCCTCCAAGGTACATGAGAACTTATCAAAATCCAGGTAGTAGTCACCCACCAACTCTCTGAATGATTGACAGATGCAGAGTTATCAAACTAGCTGTAGTGGAAGGAGACTTGAACAAATGAAATACCTGTAAAGTGTCAGAAAAAAACCAAACTTTGATTCATTGGTTTAGGATCCCTGTCCAAAAAAGGGCATTATTTACAAGAAAACCATATTCTCTATACGTGAGTGCATGTGAGACACAGATCTTTCAAATGATAGAACACAAAACGGAAATGACTAAATTCTCACATCAGGGTATGTCCAATAAAAGGGTGCCCTTTATAAAGATCATCTTTTTCACCGATGTTCCTCTCTAGTTAACATAGCAGGAGGGCTGACATTTGAAATCCCTCCCACCTCAGTGAGTCCGCTCACTGCCGTTTCCTGGGCAATGACCGAAGTCAGCAATAACTCACACTGACTACTTGCCCTACATTATTCCCAGCACCTACTCATCTTGTCACTAAAGCTCTGAATTGACCAAAAGGTCTAAAGATGCTACATCTTGAGGAAAATGATTTTTTATATATATACACTAGGAATCAAACCAGGACCTTATGCCTCTGAGCTATATCCCCAGCCCAAGACCCTGTATCTTGGATATGCCAGTTCTTCGGTTATCCGGACACACTCTTCCCCAAAAGTTAAGTTGTTGCTATTATGATGAGGATAGCAAAAGCAAAATGCCCTAGACCCCAGGTGTAGTGGATTGGTAACTGGTGGTCAACTTAAATGCTAGCTGAACTGAATCAGCATGGTGCTGAGTGTGCTGAGAATTGTGGCCAGCATAAAAAGGAGATCTGGTGAGGAAGTGTAGTATTGTGGGTTCTCTTAAGGAGGAGCTGTTGGTTCTCCTGGAGGAGTTTGTCATGCTGGCTCACCTGACATGAACTTAGCTGTTACCTTTGGAGGAGCTTGGGACCTTGTTGCTGAGGATGGTTGTGGTTCACTTCCGGGCAGCTTTGGTCCTTACTTTGAGCATTGCTTCCTGGCTCCAACGGGGAAGATGTGTGTTGTTTAATCTCAAAAGAACCTTGTCATGCTGGCTTCCTGATAGGGACTCTGCTGTTCTCATTGTCGGAGGAACTCAGGACCTCATTTTGGTGAGGATGGCTGTGGTACTTTTCAGGGGAGCCCTGGTCCTTATTTTGAGTGTCTCTTCTTGGCTCCAGTGCAGAACCCTCAGCCTGTTGGCACAGATCCTTCACCCCACTGGCACAGACTTTCTAGCTTCTACCACTGACCTTTGGGCCTTCCCAGTGCAGACCTGTGAAAGACTTGCATGAGTCATTGCTGTGGGCAATAGGTTTTTAGGTGGACTCATGCAGGTTATTGCCATAGTATCCAGGCCCTCAGCTGCATTTTCTAATCTTTAGTGTTGTGGACAGATTTCCTGCACTTTCTTTGTATTTGACTCCAAGGGTGACCATTATATATATTACAAATCCCGTGTCCTGTATAGTTCTGTTCTCCTCGAAACCTCTGATTACAACACCAGAGGTGCTATTATATAGTTTAGATGTGGATTTCCCTTTAAGAGTTCATGTTTTGGAAACCTGGACCCCAATGTGGTGGGTGGGGATCTAGTGAGAGGTCATTAGGTCACTGGGGGGGGCTGCCTTCAGATAAGACTGATACTGCTCTCTTGGAAGGAGTTATTGTCAAGAGAATGAGTTAGAAAAAGAATGAATGGATCCTCCCTGGTCTCATTTCTTAACATTTGATCTTTTATGCTGAACAAACTTCTGCCATTGTGTACTAATCACCAGAGGGTTCTTACCAAAGCCAAGCCAATGGTAACACCATGCCCCTGAGCCTCCAAAACTCTGACCCAAATAAAGGCTCTTTTCTTTTTAAAGTACTCAGCCTCAGGTATTTTGTTATAGTCAGAGAAAACAAACTAATACAAGAGGTTTGGATAAAGAAGAAATAATCAAGGAAAGATTGGATGAAATATTTTAGGAAAGTACCTGGGGATGATGGCACAGACCTGAAATCTTAGGATTCAAGAGGCTGATACAAAAAAAAAGCTATTATGTAAATTTCCAGTAAAGTATAACATATGTAAACATAGCAAAATCACTTTTATACTGACTATACTCCAACCAAATGGATATTAGTCATAGAAAACTAGAGGTTTTATGATTTTTTTCCTTTTATTTTGGTCTACATAGCTGGTCTACACTTTAATAGCAACCACTTTCCTTTTTTAGTTTATTGTCTTAATATTTATATGTATTCAATACACTTAACTAAAAAATACATTTTTTATTATGCTGTATTTTCTTGTTGTTTGTATTTTCAATTAAAAGTATACAAAATAAAGTTACATTGCTAGTCTTTTAAGAGCTATACTATTTTCTTAAATATATACCTAACTGCAGTAGTTCATCCACTAGAAAAATTTGGAATTGTTGCCAGGTATGGTGGTGCATGTCTGTAATCCCAGCACTCAGGAGGCTGAGGCAGGACTGCTGCAGAGCTGGAGGTCAGTCTGGATGACGAAGTGAGTTGAGACCAAAAAAATTAGAATTGTTCACTTGTTTTTATTTTTTTGAGGCAGGATCTCATTATGTAGTTCAGGCTGGACTTGAGCTCACTATGTATCCCAGGATGGTCTCAAACTCACAACAATCCTTTTGCTTCTGCCTCTTGAGTGCTGAGATCATTTGTTATCTTTAAGGCCACTTCAAATTTAAATTTACTGAACCTTTAAAGTGTTATAGGGCCAAGGATATAGCTCCGTAGCACAGCAACTGCATGACAAGCATGAGGTCATGAGTTTGATTCCTGGTACCTCAAAAAAAAAAAAAAAAAAGTATAACAGTGTGGTAGTTGAAACTTTTTTACAAAACTTTTTTTCATAAAAAAGGGTAGTTAAAATATTGCCAGTCATTCCATGGAACACTATGCGGCTTTATAAAAAAAAAAAAAAAAGAAAAGAAAAAAGTAGGAGTATGAATGCCAAGAAATGACAAAACATGACTAAGACACAGATCAACAGGTGTTATGACCCCATCTGATGAAATTTTAAAAATACATAAAAGCATATATAACCTGATATATCCACAAGTAATATCTGGAAGGTTATCAAAATATAATTGCATTTGCTTTTATGGGCAGAAACAAGAAAAGGGAAAAGCTTTTTACTTTGTACCTTTGTGGTGTTTTGGTTTTTTTTGGCACCAAGGGATTGAACTCAAGACCTTGTGCTTACCAGGCAAGCACTTGAGCCACTGAGCTAAATCCCTGGCCTGTTTTTTTTTCCTGGCCTGTTTTTAAACAGCTGATCTATCGCATAAATTCTCAGTCTCCGAAGGCCACATATCAAACACAAAGCTCACCCTCGCCAGTTACAAATTTCCACGGCGCACTGGCAGTGCTGAACTTGAGGAATCCTCAATAATCCATTCAAATTAAACTCTTGCTACAACTGCTGCCCAGCTGTCGCCATTAACAGCAGCAGCTGCCAACAGTTGTTGAATTTTAAAGGCTACCCAGGTTTTCCTCAAGGAATCTTCCCGATAACCCACGTGCAGACAATGTCATCTCCACTCGCGGATGTGAAAACCCGGAACCGCGGAGATTAAGACTTGCCCAAGAGCACAAAACCAGAAGGCAGAGCGCCGGTTTGGACCCAGTAAATTTGCATCTGGGCGGGAGCGGAGCCGACCCCTCCCACCCTGGGGGCGCGGCTCAGAGGATGGAGGCCGGGCTCAGAAATGGGCTTCCGTTGCGTCCAGATAGAAATCTCCACCTGGGGAAGGAGGGCTGAAGTGCGATCCAAGATTACCCCTGCCCTAGGAGCCTCAAATCTCACCGTGAGAGCCTGCCCGCTCCTGGGGCTGGAGCCACTGGGGCCGCCCACTCCCAGCGGACCAAGCCTAAGGTAGTAGGAGGGAAGGGAGAGTCCACCGGTGCAGATGCCATGCCGGAGAGCTGCGGCACAGGGGGTACGCCGGCTGGTCAAGCGTGTAACTCCATCCCCGCCCCACCCCATGCGAGTTCCGGAAAGGGATACTCCTCCCCCCTCACTGGCGCTGAATTTTGTAGCGCGCTACCGGAACCGGAAATAGATCCCGCACGGAAGCTGAGGGTGGGCAAAATTAGGGGTTCGGTCTCTCTAGGCTTCGGCGGTGCGCTTGCAGTTTCATGGTTTTAAACCTTGCATTGGGTCATCGTAGGTCCTTAGGCCTTCCTCCTTCGCGGAACTCAGGAAACCTTTCGCGCGCGGAACTCAGGAAAACTTTCGCTTTCTAAACTGAGTTTGCCCAGTTGGAAAAGGAAAAAGAAATTAGTGGGAACTGAGACGCTGCTGAGCCCGCCCAGCTGCAATTGAGCCAGGGCCCCACCCATCCTGAGGTTAAGCCCCAGGGCCTTTGTACCTCTCGAAGGAGAGAACCCGGAAGAGAGAGCTGTCTGGCAGTTACTTGGAGCCAGGGGTCTTGTAGGTCGCCGGGTGGAATCATTCCAGATAAGACATGGGATGGTCTATTAAATAAGCCCTGGCTCAGTCCACCCAAGCAGTGGGCATGTGTCCAGGTATGAACTTTGTATAGGAACCTAAATCCTCACACTGTATGCCTCTTCCTTGAGTCTTCCCTATTGGCAACATACGAGGTTGCTCGGTAGCCTGATGATTAAAAACCAAAACTTTTAAGTCATAGCAATCTTGTCGAGTGAGCATGCAGGTTACAGGGCACAGGCAGTAAGAGGAAGCACAGAGATGCTAAGAAGTCTGCTCGCTTTGCTCCTTAGTAAGAGGAAGAAACTTATGTTATAGGGAGAGGCTCTCAGTTGGCTTATCCCTGTCTCCTTGCTGGCCTATACAAATGGAGTAGGCTGGGGATTAAGAGTGACACCTCACACCTCAGCTCCACTTTGCTGAGTTGTCACCACTGAGCCAACATCTTTGAGGAAGAGAAGATGTGCTCTTTGTCCACACTGCCCCTGCTGGGCTGTTGACTCCCAGATGGCCAGGTATTCCAGTTGATGATTCAAGAACCAGGAATCCGGGCCAGGGATATAGCCCAGCAGCACAGCTCCTGCTTGGTAAGCACCAGGTCATGAGTTCTATCCCGCCCCCCAACCAGGAAAAAAAAAAAAAAAAGCAAATCCTTGCTTTGGCTCTATCCCTACCTACCAAAGCAAGAGGGTGGGCCCTCACCCAGTCCTTGTTACCCTCATGCTTCCACCGTTCAGCTCCTCTCCCAGCTTTGGTTTTCTGACCTGTAAAATGGGAGGGTAGACTAGATCCAGGGCTTCCAGCTGTTTCTTCCAAGTACCAACATGCTTCAGAAAACTGCTGCAGATGAAGAGATGTCACTTCGGGTTCCAAAGCCTCTGTAAAATCACTGAGAGTTCAAGGTCAGCCTGAACTACATATAGCCTGTCCCCAAAATAAATAAATAAATAGGGACTGGGAATGTAGCTTAGTGCAAATCTTCAGCACCAAGAAACTCCCCAAAATCCATATATATGGTGTGTGTATATATATATATATATAATATGACATATATATATATGATATGTTGGGGCTCTGTGTAAGATTATTTTACCAAGATAATACTCAAGGGCAACCTACTTGGGAACCTTTCTGTCTCTCTTCAGACAGAAGCTTTCTTTCTCTCAATAAATAAAATAAAATTTAAAAAAAAAGATAATACTCAAACTGCCCAGCTCCCACTCCCCCTCCATTTCCCTACTTTCCCGTTTGCTCACTTCTCTGAGCCTACTGGCTACCTTGTTATTTTGCAAATCCAAGGAACTCATCTTCACCACATTTGGTGATAACCACTTTTAGTGAAGGTATTTGTTTCTCCCTGAGGCCTTTTCACCCAGATTCCAAATCAAGTGTAACTTCTCCAGAGCATATTTCACCACTCCCTGTCAACCTGCCCCTGAGACATGCATCTAATCTCATTATAGCTTGTTGGCATTTTTTAAAATTATAACTGCAGGAGGTGGGACACATCTATAATACCAGAACTCAGGTTGCTAAGGCAGGAAGATTGCTACAAATTTGAGGCCAGCCTGGGCTGCATAGTGAGTTCAAGTCTAGTCCAAACTACATAGTAAGATCTTGTCTTAAAATAAAATAAAATAACAACCATGTGCTACATAATGACACTTTGGTCAACAATGGCCTGCCTACATATGGGACAGTGGTCCCACAAGATTACATTGCCTCCCCAGTAGCCCCCCCCCCCAATTACGTTGCGTAGTGAGATCACAGCCACCCTAGTTTGTACATAGAAATAGAGCGTAGGATGTTCTAGCAATGACAGAATCACTTAAGGATACATTTCTCAGATATCCTGAGTAGTTAAGCATGACTGTACCTGTTTATTTCTATCGCATCCACTAGAGGCAGGGTCTTCAGAGCCAAGGACTGTCTCTCCTCTCATCACCACATCCCCAGCACTTAAAACAAATCACAGGCTGGGTAGACATTTGTCAAATCAATGAGTGAATGGAACAGAGACAGCTTGAATTTTATGATGAAACCAATCTGATAATGATCACCTGGAAGAGCTGTAATTTAACAAAGTTGAGTTTGCAGGGAGGCGAACAGCACACCAAGGACACTGCAGAGTGTGTTCCCAAGGGAAGAAACAAGCTTGGCATAGGGGGCTTGGGTAGGGTGGAGTGGAGTGGAGGTAAAATTGGAATGGAGCAGTGTTGATGGGCCAAAAATAAATACAGCTGTATGTAAAGAGGTTAACATCTGGCTCAGGCTAAAAAATAAGATTCATGGTTCTGTTTCCTTAGACACCACAAAGTTAAAATAGACAGTTGTGTTTAAAAAAAAATTGCTGAAGCTCTGCAGCTGCGCTGGAAATGCAGGCTGCTTCTCTGTGTCTGATCTGCCTCCAACCCACTAGACAAGAGAGAGAAGTTCTGTTCTCACTGATGTGATTCCAAACAGCACAGCTTTCGACAGTCTCTGATTTTAGAGAACAAGGTTTCTCAGCACCATGACTCTGGTGTCAATTGACAAAAGAACGTTGGACAGGTTCACCTTTGCCTATAACCCCTCGATGTTACTGTCATCTGGATGAAAGGGTCACTGAGACCTCCAGTCTTCCTGCTCCCATGTGAACCCAGCTCCCTGTGGGACAGTCCCTACTTGGGATGGAGAAATTTAGCTGGACTGTGGACTCCACCAAGTTTGTATCATCCTTTTCTTTCCCCAAGCTTGACACAGAATATCAGGAAGTGTTCACCCATGCCCACTGAATTTCCCAAAATGTGTTTAAAATGTGTATTTCCAGGCCTGGTAGTTCATGGCTGTAATTCCAGAACTCAGAAGGCTGAGGCAGAAGGATTGTCACAAGTTCAAGGACAGCCTAAGCTACATATGGAGACCTTGTCTCAAAAAAAAAAAAAAAAAAAAAAAAAAAAAAAAAAGAAAGAAAGAAAGAAAAGGAGAGTGTTAATATGTAATTAAAAGCAAAGTATTCCAGGCTGGGGATTTAGCTCAGTAGCTTAAGTGCCTGCCTGGCAAGCACAAGGTTATAAGTTTGATCCCCAGTACCAAAAAAAAAAAAAAAAAAAAAAGCAAAGTATTCCAACACATCCTTTCTTTCTTTCTTTTTTTTTTTTTTTTTGTCTTTTTGAGACAGGGTCTCCTATGCAGTTCAGGCTGGCCTTGAACTCACTTTGTAGGCCAGGCCGGTCTCGAACTCACAACAATCCTCCTGCCTCAGCCTCCTGAGTGCTGGGATTACAGGTGTGAGCCACCATGCCTGGCTCATCCTTTCTTTTCTTCTTTTTTATTTTTATGCAGTACTGGGATTGAATTTAGAAAGCACTGTGCTGTATCCTCACCCCTTTTTGTTGTTTTTCGAGACATAATCATGCTACGTAGTTCACACTGGCCCCAAACTCACGATGATCCTCCTGCCTCAGCCTTTTGAGTGCTGGCCTTACAGGCACATGCCTCCTCACCCGGCAGCCTCCATGTCCTCAAACCAGCAGCGCCTCCCAACAACACGCAGTACCAGCTCCTTGCCAAAGATGTGAATTTACAGATGAGACTCTCGCCCCGTACAAAGCCAGGAAATGAGGACTTTGTAGTCCATCTCCATTTTATTTGGCCCTAGTCCTGTGACCTTGCCACAAGGTCATAATAGCTGAGCTCCAGTGTTTCCAAGGGCTCTAGCTGGAATTAGGAGTAAAGAATTGCCCCCACCTAGTGTCATCCACTGGCTGGTACCTGTGCCAGCTATGCAGCTAGTAGGCACTATGTAGAGTACTGTCATTTTTTGACTCCATCTGGATCCCTATTCTAAAGAATTCTAAAAATTCACAGACCTAAGAGTGATGTGAGAGAAAAAATACTTCTATATTACATTTCTGAATTTTCTACATGTTACTGAAAAATGTTTTTACCAAGTGGCTGCTAGTGAAAACCAGTGTTGGGGCCACGGGTAATCTGAGATTCCAACAACTGGCTGGTGCCATGGAAAAGAATATGTTATCTGTTGGACGGTAACTCCGTGAGCAGTGAGTAGGTGCCAGGCTGTGGCTACTGAAGAGGAGACCAGCTCTAAGGGACGTGGGGACCACAAGGAGTCCCCCATGATGGGGGTGGTGGCTGGAGAGTTCAAGCACAGCTGGCCTTTCCAGGAGCACTGCATGCTGTCACTCTCCGTGGGCCGCTGTGTAGAGGGCATTTGACAATGACTTGACTGTTTTGCTGGGCATTTTCTTTCCACCCACTGCCATGCATTTATTGAACTTTTTCCCTCAGCCCAGAATGCCCATCCTCTTAACCTCCCCCAGTCTCTACCAGCCTACTCCTATTCATTTTTTTTTTAGGCTGGAATTTCACTCATGATTATGTCCAGGCTGGCCTCCAATTACTGGACTTAAGTGATCCTCCTGTCTTGACCTCCTGAATGGCTGGGACTCTAAGTACTTATCTCCTTGCCCAGCTAAGAATTCTTTTCCCTTTTTACTTTTTTCAGTACTGGGGTTAAAACCCAGGGCTTTGTGCATGCTAGGCCAGTGCTCTACCACTGAGCTATAGCTACATACCAACCTTTTGTGTATGTGGTCACGGTCATGAGACCTTCGAGTTCTGCTGTGAACCAGCATTTGAAACCTTCCTCTGTACCTCTTTAACATCTTAACTTTAGTTTTCTCTGTCCCTGTTCATTTGGCAAATGAGTACTGTATACCTAAAGTGCTATGCCCTATTCTAATACCACCCTGCAGTGCCACATCTAGTTTGTGTCCCCGAGAACATGTGGACTCCGTAAAGAGGGACTATGTTCTTGGCATCCAACGTGCAGTCTGCATGTTGTCTATCCTCAAGGACAATTTGACTTTGGTGGGAGGCACATGACTGCTTCTTAATTTAAGGTGTTTCCTTCCAATGAACACAAATAACTACAGTTCTTGGCTGGCTATTAAATGTTATATTGGGAGCCAGCCCTGGTGGCATATGCCTGTAGTCCCAGCATTCTGAGAAGCTGAGGCAGGAAAATCTCAAATTCAAATCCAGCCTGGGCAACTTAGTGACTTAGTGAGAACCTGTCTCAAAATTTAAAAAGGGGGCTGAGGATGTAGTTCATTCTGAAGGCTCTAGGTTCAATCCCTAATACTAAAGGAAAAAAAAAAGTTATGTTGGGGAGGAAACAAGGAATGATCTAGGTAAAGAAATAAAAATGCTTCTCCCCTTAAAGCATGGGGTAGGGAGAAGGGGGAGGAGGGATAGGTAGGGGTGGAGGAGGAGGAGGAGGAAGAGGAAGAGGAGGAGGAGAAAGAGGTTTCACTCAGTTGGGTACTGTCTTCCCAGCTTGCACCTGACCTTGCAGTGAAGTGAGGCTGACTGCCCTAGGCAGGCTCTGCTGCCTGATGGCTCAAGGGCCCCTTTAGTGCTTAGCAACAACCTTGATGATCCAGAACAGTGATTTTGAACCTCGGTGTGGCTCCTGGGCAGGAAGCCACCGGCGCAGCCAAAGCAGCTAGCGCTTCCTTTTCACTTCCTTTGAGTCCAGACTCCGCCCCTAGCTGGGCTGGTGCTTTGTGTTTTGGAGCACAGATAGGAAGTTTCTAGCAGTGATCATTTCTACCACTTAACTGACTCTGTTATTCAGACAAGTCTCGGCACCTTTGGAGCCTCAGTTTATACACCCATCTAGTACCTGACACATAAAAAACCTCAGTAAACACTGCTGTGTGTGACTCTTCTGTATGTGACCCTGCACCAGCTCTATAGTCTTGTTGTGTTATTGAGGGTTAAATCAATAACACACCTTCAGCCCCTTTTTAACTTTTTTTTTAAATTTTAAGATAATGTTTTTTGCTCATGTTGGGCTTGAGTTTGTAATCTTCCTACCTCAGCCTCCCAAATTGCTAGAAAGCTCTTTTTTATTTTTGTCCTTTTTTTTTTGTCTTTGAGTCAGGGTCTCACTATGAAGTTCAGGCTGGCCTTGAACTCACTTTGTAGCCTAGGCTGGTCTTGAACTCACAACAATCATCCTGCCTCAGCCTCCCAAGTGCTGGGATTACAGGAGTGAGCCATCATACCCAGACATACTAGTATTTTAATGTTTGCATTTTACTGTGGAAGGTAGATACATAGATATGTCAATTCTTACACATTTCTTACACATTTGATAAAGATTTATGCACTAAGCAGGCATGGTGGCATGTGTGTGTAATCCCAGAACCCTGGGATAACAGAACAACACAAAAGTACCCTGGAAGCTTTCCTTATACCCTCTCTCAGTCACTAACCTTATGAAAACACTAATATGATTTCTATTGCCCTAGAGTAGTGTTCTCACTCTGTGAACCAAGTAAAATTGTTTTGTGTCTGGCTTCTTGTGTTCAACATTATATCTATGAGAATCCTCCATTCCTTATGTGTCCTGTTTTCTGTGTCTGTGGCATCTCCTCCACTGGCCCAGCCAGAATGGGCAGCCCGATCCAACCTACCTCCTTGGGAAAACCACTGGTCACCTTTGAATTTGAATCCCAGCTCATCTATCTGCCAGTTGCATGACTGTGAGCAAATATTAACAACCTCTTCACGCCTGGTTTTTGTTTAGTAATTTCTGTACTTCAGAATTTTTATGAAGCCCAAGTGAGCTAATACATATTAAATACTTAGGACTTAGGAAGAACTTAATAAATGTTAACTATAACTGTTGTGAATAATTGGATTTTCCCTGTAATCATAGAAATAGTACCTGTCTTTTCTGTGTGCAATGTGCTGGGCACAAGAGATACTCAGTGCTGAATACTGGTCATAACCTACCCACAACCAATTGGCCCACAAAAGTGAGTCTCAGATTGTTTTCAAGTTGAAATTTTGTTCCAGGTTCCCACAGATTCTTACTGAACCCTGCAGGATGGGGATAGATGATGTGCTCAGTTATTTCTAGACTTTTCTCTTTCCCCCATCCTATGTCAGCCACATGTCTTTGGGTTTTCAGTGACCCAGATTACCTCTACCTGAGATGTGTAATTGAGATGAAGGAGCAAGCCTGGGCCAGTTGGAGCAAAGACAGGAAACAGGTTTGGTCAGTTCCTCTGCTTTCTCTAACTTCAAGAAGGTCCAGGTCCCTAAGCAAGGATAAAGATGTGGGGACCAGTGGAGGAGGCATAGCAGGAAGACTGCACAGGGTGTAGGTCCCTCAGTTGGAGTGGAGCACTCTGTAGCTGCATCAGCTGCAGCCCCTTGAGGGTCTCAGGCCAAACCAGGAGCACATTTGGAATCCTAGCACAGGGCAGGGTTCCTAGCAAGGCCTAGCTGCGGAGCAGTCAGGGGAAGGAGGGTGTAGGGATAGATTGAGGGACACCGTGACACCAGTCTTCTGGAAACTACTTTAACTTAATCTAATTAGTTTCACATTTTAAAATTTATTTTCAAGTGGATTTTGGTATGAAGCACCGGCTAGGCTTGAACTAGTGATCCTCCTGCCTTAGCCTTCTGAGTGCTGGGATGACAGATGTGAGCCACTATTGACCTTTATGAAATGTTACACATGGGCCAGGGATTTAGCTCAGCCGCATAAGCACCTGCCTGGCAAGCTCAAGGTTGCAAGTTCGATCCTCAGGACCAGGAAAAAAAAAAAAAGAAAAAAAGAAATGTTACACGTGAGGAAAGCACGTAAGACAAATACACAAGTACAACAAATAATGATAAAGACAAGACCCACAGAGCCATCAGTGATATCATGAACATTGCCAGCACCTCATTCTCTATCCTTTCCAGATTACAGCCCCCATCAGAGAGGTAGCCAGCAGCTGGCTTTTTATGATAATCACTTTATTGCTTTTTGTTGTAGTTGTGTTGGCTACAAATCATACAGAAAGTCTTAAATTATGATTTTCTCATGTAAACTCCAAGACTGAGACTGCAGAGGACGGCCCCTTTCATGGAGATCCTTGGCAGGTCCCTGGGGGAGAGACGGTGGTGGTTGTGCAGTTTTTGTCATTCGGCACAGAATGCAGTTTGAGACATGTCCGGTTCAGCCAGTTATTAAACATTCACTGCATCTGAAGAGCACCTTAAGGGGCACAATGATGCACCCCAGGACAAGCCTGCTGCTGGGAGCTTCCAGTAGGCAGAAAATGTCTGAGTAAATATGGAAGGACAGGTTGAGGGGCTGAGAATGGGCTCCCATAATGCTCTGGGGGGTTGGAAGAAGCAGGGGTCACTTTGGCAGTGGGAAGCAGAGCTGGCATCTTGCTTGTTCATGCATTGTTGACCACACACTTTTTCTGTAAAATGGCTGTGTTTCAGAAATAAACTTTTCAATTTAATATGAAGTATAAAACAACAATTTCCACATGTATCCATAAAATGTAACGAGTCATAGCATTCTACACGGTATAGATGACCGTCTCTTTCACTTCTAGACTAATACAGAGAAGCAAACAACTTCCTTTTCATCAAGTTTGTTTTTCTTTGCTCAAAAACATGTGAAGAAATGGTTAAATAGCCAGGCGTGGTGGTGCACACTTGTAATCCTAGCATTTGAGAGACTGAGGCAGGACAATTGCTGTGAGTTTGAGGTCAGCCTGGACTACAAAGTGAATTCAAGGCCAGCATGAACTACATAGCAAGACCCTGTTTCCAAAAAAAACCCAAACAAACAAAGAATAAATAAAGAAAAAGATTAAATAGAACTGCAAAAATATTTGGTTTTCCCTATTCTCCTGGAGGGATTCTTCATAAGGGTGAAAAACTTATTTGAAAGGATGTATCTTAGTAAAAAGAAAATACTGAACAATTTTTGTTTGCTTTAGCAATGCTTACACTCTTTCAAGAAGATCCTGAGGTTGTCTTATTTGTCTCTGTGTTATAAAGAAATGACAGCAGACCAGTGCTCTCTGTCCAGCACTGTAGGAGGAACTTTAGCATGCAAGGGTTAAACTCTGGGAAGGTGAGAAAGACAGTCAAAGGGACAGAGCTGCATCTGCCCAGCCTTCAGTTCTTCTTTTGATCCAAGGTCTTGCTGATTTGCTATGCTGCCCAGGCTGGGCTTCAGTTTTCAATCTTCTTGCTTCCCAGGGTTATAGGCATGTATAACCACACCCAGCTTATATGGAGATGAAATCCAAAGCCTTACACACACCAAGCAGGTGCCCTACCACCAAACTACACCTCACTTATCATATGTTTTTGAGGGCCAGCAGAGTACCAGAAAATTAAGTAAAAGAATACAAAATGAGTAAAATAAGTTCTCTGCCTTTACTTAGCCGAATGATTTAGTTAACATAGATACAAATGATTTCAGTACAGCATGCTTTAAATACCAAGTATTATAGGATTGCTGCCTGGAGTTTTCCAGGAGGTTTTAGGGCTCAGGCCTAGGCTAGTCCTTGCAAGTGGAGTGTGGAAGACAGAAAATCTTGTGTAGAGAGATGGGCAAAGACAGAAGATCAGTGTTGGCAAAAGATGTGGTCCATGGCAGGAAATGAGATTGGGACTTTACAGATAGGATGGATGAACAGGAAAGGTGTTTCAGGTAAGGGGAACAGCATGAACAGGGGCAAGGGGGAAGAAATCATAGCACCTGCTTGCACAATGCTGTCTGGCTAGCTGTGGCATAAGATGTATGAAAGATGGCATGATGATTAATTTTATGTGTCAATTTGACTCATGCCTAGATACTTGGTCAAACACATTGCAAATGTTTAAGAGAGTGTTTCTAAATAAGATTAGCATTAGAATCAGAAACCTGAGTAAAACAGATTGCCCTGCCTTGTGTAGATGGGTTTTATCCAATCACTTGACGACCTATATATATATATAAAAAGACTAATCCTCTCTCAAGTAAGGCAGAACATTTCTTGCCTTCAGATTCAAATGGAAACCTTGGTTCTGTCTAGATATCAAGCCTGCCAACCTTTGTAATAAGTCAGCTCTCCTGGTTGTCAGACCTTAGGACTTGCACTGGAATTATACCATGGGCTTTCCTGGATCTCTAGCATGCTAATTCACCCTGAAGATCTTGGAACCTGCACCTCCATATTTGAGCCAATTCCTGTCTGTCTATCTGTCTGTCTGTCTATCTATCTATCTATCTATCTATCTATCTATCTATACCCTATTGGTTCTGTTTCTCTGAAGAACCAGAAGGGAAGAGAAAATTACTGGAGTGGCAAATATCAGAGGACCCAGTAAAAAGACCTCGCTAGCTAAAAGGACCTAGCTAAGAGACTTGCAATCTTTTTCTGAAGACAAAGGACAAAACTGAGGTTTTTGGAGCAGGGAGTTGGGATCTGGGAAGATGAATGCTGTACCAGGGGAAATTAAGTAGAGATTCTTAAAGGAAGCCTCTAGAAACTGGGGGCAAACTTTGTAGAAATAGGATCTAAGATGCAGAAAAGGTTGGGCACCCCTGGATTTATGAGGGAGGCAGGAGCAGCCAAGTGTAGGTTTAGGTGCTGCTCCTATGGAGCTGGAGGCAGGAGCTGCAGAAGGACTTTGATTATGCTGATGGGACTTCTGAGTAGCTGGACATTTAGATATGGGAGCAGGAATAGGGGATAGAAGAGGTAGAGATTTGGAAGTTGTCTATATAGGGGGTGCCAACAAGTACTCCTCATAGGCAGACAAGAGGCCAGGGTGGTAGAGAGATTCACCAAGAGCTCTATGTTTTTGACAGAGGCCTCCTTAGCCTGGCTTGGGCAGTAGAGGGACTCTGCTGACTGCTATGATTGACAACTGAAGCAAGGCTGGCCCAGGGGATCCCACAATGCCACTGGTACTTGGTTTCACATCTCCATCTCTCAGCTTGGTTTTCCCCATTCAGGTTGGTCTCATTCTTTGCCAGTCTCTCTCCTCACTCTGCCAGTAGTGCTATGATTACATCTTGCCTTCAGTGAATGATTTGCTTTGTTTTGTTTTTTTGGTACCAGGAATCAAACTCATGACCTTATGTTTGCCAAGCAGGCACTTACGTTGCTGAGCTAAACCCCTGGCCCCTGAACGGATTTTTTGAATTGAACAGTTTTGACTGTGTTCCAGAATGGAACCCCACTGGGTTATATGCCCGTTGCTGAACTATGATGGCTACAGGGCTCTCTATAATGCTCTGATTGGCCAATCCTGTGTCACGTCCCTTCCTGCAAAGCAGATGGAGTCACCTCTTCTAGAACTACAGTGATGGAGAGCTGGCGTAGTGGCTGCTCCAGGAGAAATGGGAGTGCAGTTGCCAGGGGGGAATGACACTGGAATGGTGCCTGCAGGATGCCCCTCCTGTTATCAGAGCAGCTGTGGCCAGAGACAGGGCTCAAGGGCTGGGGCCCTGGTGAGCAGCAAGGACATGGCAGATTGGGGTGAAGTAGTAAAACCATTCTGATATGGAGCTGTGAAAAGGCCAGGGAAGGCCCTTCTGACAGAAGACTAAGCTAACAAAGTGCTAAGTGAGTCCCTGTCCTCAGAATAAAAAGGTAGGAAAGGCCAAATAGTTGGATAATGCCCCATCAAGATACCGCTGCTGATGGAAAGGGCAGACATTCTCTGGGGATGTTCACGGGACTGTGAGATGGTATGAAGGGAAGGGCACTGCCAACTGGCCTTATGGAGGGAGAAATGCACCATTTTTCTTTCAAACTGAAAAAATTAAATTTATGGCCAGATATGGAGTGCACAGCTGTAATTCCAGTACTTGGGAGCCTGAGGGAGGAGGATTGCTGGTAGTTCAAGGCCAGCCTGAACTGCATAGTGAGACCTGGTTTCAAAAGCAAAACAAAACAAAATGAAACAAAACCCAAAAAACAACTAAACTTATGCATTTTTATAATAGTAAAATGTAAACAGTGACCTGGTCCAGGGGGTGTAGCTCAGTGACACAGTCTTTGCCTAGAATGTGCATGGTCCTGGGTTTGACTTCTAGCCCTGAAAAAAATTTTACACAAGCCAAAACAACCTAAATTCCAACAGTAGGAGTTGGGTAAATATTGTAATGCCCACACAGCAGATCTCAGCCTTTACAAATGATACTTTCCATGACCTGGGAAGATGTTCACAACCTAGTTCTAAAAGAGAAAGTGGATTAAATGCTTCTTTTTTTCTGCAACAAGTGTATATATCCAAAGAAAAAGTCTGGAAATGGATACCAGAATATTAACAGTTTGTTAGGGGTAGAACTAGGACTGAAGCTTTTCTTCTGATTTTGCTACATAAGCTTGCTGGGTACTGTGATACTATAGTGGCACAAGCCTCAGCTCTGCTACTTCTTGGCTTGGTGACCTGGGGTAAGTCCCTTAATATCTCCAAATACCAGTTTGTGCATTCACAAAATGAGGGGAATAGATGTTAACTCAGAGAATTGTTCTATTAAATTAGCTACTACTCTATGCAAAGCTATTAGTATCAGTCCTATAGCAAACTTTAAAATGTAGTTATTCTCATACAATTAAAAAATCCAAAAGCATATATGGCTATTAAATCAAGTACATTAGAATGAAGTGTCTTTCTTGGCCAAATAACGTGGTAGTAATTAGTAAGCACACTATTATTATTATTATTATTTGGTCTTTTTTTGAGAAGGGTTTCACTCTGCAGTTCAGGCTGTCCTTGAACTTACTATGTAGCCCAGGCTGACCTCAAACTTGCAGCGATCCTCTTGCCTCACCCTCTCAAATGCTGGAATTACAGGCATGCATCATCATTTCTGGCTATTAAGGCCTTTTCTTTTTCTTGTTTTTGAGACAGGGTTCGGGCTGGCCTTGAACTTACCATGTGGCCTAGGCCAGCCTAAGATTCGCAGAGATCATCCTTCTGCAGCCTCCCAAGTGCTGGGACTACAGGTATGCATCACCATGCCCAGCAAGATAAATTCTTTTTACCTAACATTGGGGAAGTACCTGAGACTAAGGGAAGATCCCTATTCTCCAGCAGCTTGCACACTGTTAGGAAAGACTAAAAAACAGGTAGGTGCTGTGAATATAGGTCGACCAAGGAATGCAGTGAGGACTAATAATCAACCAAAAGTCTGGGTAAGAGAAGGCAGGCGAAACAACATTAAATGCAAGTTCTTGTGGTGGAAGAAGTTTTTAAGCTAAAAGAAAATCCTCGTGGCTGCAACCAGTGATACTAAGGTGTAGACAGAGGTAAGAGCAGCATGCAGTTCTTATACCAAGAGTACCAAACAGGCCTGGGGGCCTCAGGAAGTGTTTCCGAAGCTTGTGATCTCCAGCAAGAAAAGCAGAAAAGGGCTAATATTTGCTTCACAAGGTTTCAAGCATCAAAATAAATGTTTGTGACAGCGCTTCGCATACTGCTGTTGATAATAATAATATTAGAAATACTACCAGAGCAATAGAGGTAGGAAGTGCAGCCTCCAGCCTGCGAGGGGCGCCGACGTGCGCTTGCGCGTGAGCAGGAGGCAGGCCGAGCCTGGCTTCAAGGAAGGTTCGGGTTGGCCCCGCCCCGCCCCAGACCCAGCCTCTTTCTCTTTGCCCTCCCACTTCCGCGGGCACCCAACCGTACGTCTCTTGCGTGTCGACGTTAGGTGCGTGCCCCTGTCCGGCCGCCGAGGAGACCCCGTGCACTGCTGCCAACGCCCCGGCGGAGAAGCTGAGGTGAGTGAGGGGCCTGAGGCTCCCCTCGGGAGTGGCCGCTCCACTGTTCTGTCCCTGTTGCGCCGTCTCAGAGTTCTCTCTGTCCTCGAGGACACCTCGTTTCCGGGTCCCTGAGGGATTGGAAGCGTGGAACGCAGGGAAGCGCCGGGCTCGTGTGCGCCCGCGGGTGAGCGCGCGTCCAGGTTCTGAGGGAAGCCTGGAGAGGGGTCGCGGCGGCAACCGTGGGGGTGCACGCCCGCGAGACCTGCGCGTCCGGACTCGGGGTGTCGGCCTGAGGGCGCGGCCTGGCCGGGCTGTCACCGGGGATCGGCGGAAGGAAGGGGTCACACCCATCCCGCCGCCGACTCCCCTCCCCCTTCGCTGGCCAGAGCCGGGGCCCCGGGGCACCGGTGGTCCCGGCTCGTTGGCGCTGGGAAGGGCTGGAGCCGGACGCCGCGGCTGGAGGAGGCTGGGCTCTGGCCACCGCGCCCCAGCTCCGACTTCCTGCTTCGCGGGGCGCCGCCGCGGACATTTTGCGGCGGGCGGGGGAGGGGAGCGGAATTGCAACAGCGGAGGGGAAGTGGATGCGGGGAGGGGATCGCGCCGGCCACTGTGGAGGGCCTGTGCCGTGCGACCCCCGGAGACCATGAGCTCGGCGCCTCGCGCCGTGGGTGGGTCTGAACCCGGGGCTCCAGTCCCCGCGGTTCTTGCCCTGGGTTAAGTTCCTCCTATTTCCGTTTGATTCTTAGCTCTCTCCCTGCTTATTCAGCTGACGCTTCTTTTTCAGGGAGTTACCTAACCACCTTCTGAAACCTTTGTTTGACCGCTTGTTTAATTCCTCTTTTTTGGGGAAAATTTTCTTTGTTCTTTTTTTTTTCCCAACCCTCCCCTCTAAGTACAAGAGAAATGCAGTGTTGAAGATTACGTCATCGCAGTATAAGGAGAGGGGGGTGAGAGTTTTAACTCTTGCAAGTCAGGGACTTAACAAATTAAAACACCATTTTGCAGACCTAGCCAGTCATCCAGTGGGTTATCCTGCAGCTTTACAACACATTCCACGTTCAGAGATGGTGTTTGAAATCCTGTGGCCTTGTGTGCATGACCTCTTCCAAGGTGTCTAAAAGCCAGGAAGGTTTAAAGTCAAACGATTGGTTTGTGCCAGGAAATAAGACAACACCCATATCCACTTGCTTAGGGATTAACTTTAAAGGTCCCCTTGAGTGTATTTGAGTGAATTTATTTGTGAGAACAGTTCTTTGTTCCAAAATGACTTCTCGACTGTTTCATCTTCTCCCTTATGACTTATTTGATGTAGCCCAACTTGACTCTAATGCTGTTTGTGGCAAGGATGTGTCGAAAAAAAGAATCAGTCTAATCTTTGCTTGCTAGTTTAGTTTTGTCACTAAGGACAGATTTTGGATTTTATTTTTTTTGTGTGTGTGTGTGGTGCCAAGGACTAAACTCATCCGTGATCTCATACAGGTTAGGCACCCACTCTACCACTGATAATATAAATGATCAGCTCAAGTTTGGGAATTTTAACCCAAAAAATGGAATAATCTTTTAAACATTTGGAATCTCAGTGTTTGTTTCCCAGAAGGCTAGAGACAGCCTAAATTTTTCATCCTTTATTTGATTACAGAGTACAGTAGTATAGAAAATTGAACATTGTGAACCGAATGAGGTTCAACTGTGTAATGCATCCTTACATAGGTAGTTCGTGTTGGAACAAGTACTTTCCCATTGTTGCTTATTTGTATAGAGAACAGTTTGCTTGTTAATCACCTAAAGGAGTGGTAGGGTCGAATTGGCTTTCTATAGAGTGTATTGACAACTGGATAGTGTGCACTTGGAGCTTCTGAAATACATGTTGGCCTTAGTGTGGCATTTTAGGAATGTAAAATTGGAACCCTTACTGCTTTGTTTCTTGAATCTTCTGTACTTAAATATATATGTATATGTACACCAACTTGTGTCTTGAAAATGTAAGAAAAATATGAACTTAATGGTGTTTAGGCTGACACAAGGTGGTAAGAGATTGGTATTAATGAAGTATTAAAAGTGAGTTCTTTTCCACTAATTTTTTTCAAGGTGTGGAAGGTTTCATCTCCTCTGTTTATCCTTAAACTACTTACCTGTTGTGACTAACACCTGTATTTAGTAAGTTGATTCTTTAGGAACCTAAGCCAGATGTTATAGCCTGGAATAGTATCTGGATTTCGAAATAGTGTGTGAGATTGTTAATTTGGGTGATGCTGGTGATTGAACCCAGAGTCTTGCATAGGATTTGCAAGCACTGTACCACTGAGCCACATTCTCAGACAGTGAGAGTCTTAAAGCCCACCAACACCAAACCTTGACATTTTTGCTGATGTCACAATTTGCTTTTTTTTGTTGTTGCTGTTGTGATACTTTTTTTCTACTTGTGACTTTTTTTGTTCTTCAAACTGAGGATTGAATGTAGGGGCACCCTACCTGCTGAGGTCCAGCTCCAGCCCCATTTTTTTTTTCATTTTGAAGCAGAGTCCTGCTAATATCCCTGGCTGGCCTTTGACTCAAGATCCTCTTGCCTCACCTCCTGAGTAGCTGAAGTTACAGATGTGTGCCATGCCTGACTTCCATTCCCACTCCTGGTTTCCACTGGTAATTTTATGGCTTACAAGGAAAGCATTTCTAGTTATTTTTAAGATGGTTACACTAATAAATATTTTTATCCAAGAGCTGTTTAGCAAGTGTGATTCACTTTGCCTGTCTAGGAAGCAGTATTGATAGCTATTCTTGGAAGTAGAAGTCAAATTATACTTTAAGGTATATTTTACATATATTTGTTGTTTTAGTTTTTTGTTTTTTAAGATAAGCAACAGTTAATAATTTAGGCTATAGGACTTCCTCTGAAGGGAGGGAAGCATTAGTTTTTTTGTTCATTTGTTTCCCATAAATAATGTGACATGTCTGTGTTGAAGGACTCCTTCTAGGCTTTTATCATAATGCCTGTTCAGTGTTCTCTTACATATATATTTGTTGTCACTTTCTTCCTTTAGAATGTAACTTTTATGAGGGCAAGTTTTTGGTCTGGTCAGCATGATGTCTGAGGATTAACATTTTCCCTTTCTGCATGTTCCATAGGTCTCTTCGTTGTGTTTCCTGAGACAAATTTTGTGCTTGGTCAGCCATATCCATATTTGGGTTCATTGAAGTGATGATTGCCAATTTCTTCTTGTTTGACCTTGTACATTTGTTTAGCCCAGCATCTTCTGCAGCTGCACTATCTGGACAGTTTTCCATCACTTAGAAAATCTTCTGATAAGCTGGGCATGGTGGTACACACTTGTAATCCCACTCGGAAGGCTGAAGCAGGAGGATTGCCACATGCAGGCCAGCTGGGCCACATACTGAGTTTAAGGCCAGCCTGAGCTACATCTCGAAGTCCTGTCTCTGAAACAGCAAGAAAAAAATCCCTCTTTGGGGCTTGAACCCAGGGTCTCCTTAAGTAGCCTAGGTAGGGCTTGAATTTGAGATCCTCCTGTTTCAGCCTCCCAGAGTTCTGGCATTACAGGGTGTGATACTACACTCAGCTTAGTGGTTAGTTTTCTTCTCCTAAAAATTATTTAGACTTAATATTTATTTCTTTATTTTTCGTTTGCAAATAGCAGCTTATTTTTGCTACTTCTGTCCCTTTACAGTGTCAAATTCCAGGTTATTTTATGCTTTAACTCTTATGAGTTTCTACTTTTAGTTACTCATTTCTTCAGTGCAAAGTATTTTTACCCAAGCAGCTTTTGTTAGTGCTGGTTCAGCTGTGTCTGCCATTGGTATTATATAAGCCTGGATGTCCGAACTCTTTTTCATTAGTTGCTCTTGGAATATTGGTCTCAAGCTACTTATTTTGTGAAGTGAAACCAGGTGTTCTGCCACTAAAATGGTGTCCTTCTTTGCAGTTTGAGAAAAAAACATTTTGATCTTGGAATTAGCTATTGTTATTGCTCTTTTTCACTTTGTTTTGTTTTTTGAGACAGGGTCTTGCTGTGTAATTCAGGGTAGCCTCAAACTCACAGGCATGGAATTGGCTATTATGTTAAAGTGTTGTTGCTTTGCCATCTACACAGAGTGCCTGACTTGACTGTTGCTTACTTTTGTTAACACCTTATACTTTTATAACACCCACTTCTCAAAAGTAAGCCATGTATTTCTATGTCCTGTGTTAATTCTACTGTGTATTGAGCAGTATACAGTCCCACTATTTTATCACCGTGACAGTGATTAAAAGCATAGACTTTGGCACCAGACTGTTTGGGTTCAACTTCTGGCTCTACCACTTATTGTGTGCAGCTCAAGTAACATTTTGTTTTGTTTTGTTTTGTTTTGTCTTTTTGAGACAGGGTCTTACTGTGTAGTTCAGGCTGGCCCTGAACATGCAGTGATCCTCCTGCCTCAACCTCTTGAGGGCTGGGATTACTGGCATGTTGTCCCACCACACCCAGCTTAAGTAATTTTTTTTTTTTTTTTAACCAGAGATCAAACTCATGACCTCATGCTTGCCAGGCAGGCACTTATGCCACTGAGCTAAATTCCCAGCCTCCAACCCCAAGTAATGTATTTTTGATCCCAGTTTTCCTTGTGTAAGGTAGTGTTACAGTAGTACCTAACTCACAATGTTGAAGATTAAATCAGTTAATATATGTGGTTAAGGCCAGGCGCTGGCACATAGTGTTACGTGGTTGGTTTCTGTCATTATCTTCTGTTCCCTCGCCTTTGAGCCTTTTTACCCCAAACATTTTATTTATCTACTTATATTTATTTTTGCAGTGATGGAGGTTAAATTCAGGGCCTTGAACTTGTTAGGCAAGGACTGTACCACTGTGCTATATCCCGCTAAAATTTTTTTTTAAACTTATCTTGAGCTAGGTCTGTGTAGCCCAGGTTGAGCTCAAATTTGTGATCTTTTTGCCTCAGCATCCAAGTGTGAGGCTGCTGTTACAGGTGTGCGCCACCAAGCCCAGATCCTATAAACATTGTAGTAACTGTTCTGTCCTTAGACTAATGTTGTAGTAAGTTTAAATGAAGTAACATTACGAATCCATGAACATGTTAAAATGAAGTTTAAATGAATTTAATTAATTAATTGGGACTGGGACTTGAACTCCCAACCTGATTTGCAGGCAAGCGCTGTGCCACTGAGCTATATACCTGGCCCTAAATGAATTTTAAACATCTTTAAATTGAAGTTTTATCAGTTATCCTTACCAGTGTCATATAAGTGAGGGTATAAGGCAGTGGTGGTGAACTCATGTGCTGCAGTGGGCTGTTTGTTATCATTGAAAACTCTAAAAGTGATGTTAGGTTGGCCATGTGTGGGGCAGCAACACAAATAGTATGGGGTGGGGTTTAATTAGAACTCTTGGGTCCAACCACACACCTCCAGAGTCTGAGTTGGGAGGGTTGTGAGTTCTGGGTCAGACTGGGTAATGAAGCAGAGATCCTGTCTCTTAAAAAAGGGCTGGGGATGTGGCTCAGTGGTAGAGTGCTTGCTTATCTGGCGTGCATGAAACCCTGAATGTGATCCCCTGTACCACAAAATCTCAAGATCCAGGTCCTACAGAATCAGAATATATATTCTGATTCGGCCTCCCAAGTGCTGGGATTACCATGCCCAGCTCAGAATTTATATTCTAACAAGATCCTTTTTTGACTTTTATGTATATTAAGACTTTCAGCACCCTTTTCAGGACTGCTAGAGTGATACCTTAAGATATTTCAGAAATAATGTTCAGCATATGAGAAAATAATAAATTTAGTAGAAGAAAGTATAAGCAAGATCTCAGGTATCATTTATTTCCCCTGTATTTTATTTCTCTGTTTTTCTTTTTAATTTTTCTTTTTGTTCATACATGTTTGCAGTACACGATGATTACGTTTATTGTGAGGAGTTGATATATGTACATAATATATCTTAATTCTTTTTTTGTCCCTTACCTCACTCTCTGCTCCTTCCATCTCATGGTCGCTTTCCCATTTGCAAAAGATCTATTTCTATATTTTAGCCTGGTTTCTTTTAGGCAGTTCATTAGAATTTATTGTAAGGATTATTTATGAGTGAATCTGAAATTCATTTTTTTGGTTTGTTTTAGTTTTTGACACAATGTCTTGTTGTGTAGTCCAGGGTGGTCTTGAACTTATTGTGTAGTCCAGGCTGACCTCAAATTTATGGTAGTCCTCTTGCCTCAGCCTCCCAAGTGGTGGAATTGCAGGTGTGCACCACCATACTTGGGGTTTGAAACCTATTTGATTTTTACAAGGATTATAGTTTCTTGTCTGCTGTGTAGAATCACCTGCTGTCTGTGCTCATTATTAGAAACTGATGGATTTCTAATGTAAGTGCCTTCACACCCCTAGTAATAAATAATCTTAAGTTCTTGGTTATATGAGTTATACATTTGAACTTAAATGACATTTTATTGAGGACTGGTTGTTGTGAATAGGCTGGCCTAAGCATATGATCAAGATAATTCATATTGGTTATGAAAACTTACATGAAATGTATAACTGGCATTCAACTGGCCCAATATAAAGAATCTTGCCTGATTTCTTTTCTTTTTTTTTTTTTTGTACCAGGGATTGAACTCACGACCTTGCACTTGCCAGGCAGGTACTTAAGCCACTGAGCTAAATCCCCGGCCTCCTTGCCTGGTTTCTTTGCTTTAATAAACTGTATCTACAATCTGAAGGCAAAATGTTAATAACTAAAATTTAGTCTCAGGTCTGTTATCCTGAAACACTTCTATCTTTCAAGGATTAGATTGAATGTATTTCCCTAATATGTTCCTTTTCCTTAAACTGTTTGGTGTAGGAAAGATTCTCCAATACTGTCTTTATGCAGTACATTCTAGAGCAATGCATCCACATTAAGGCAGTCAGAGAAAAATATTTGTGTGCTCCTCTTGGATAACTGGAGAGACTGCCCTTTCCTAGCTCAAGGAGTTACAAACTGAAGATACCAGGAGAGCTGGGGTATCAGTGTCTCAGGCACACTTGTCCTTTCTCTGTGGCACAAGGAGCAATCTAAAGCCATCTATTGTTGGATATAAAAAGTCACAGTTGTTCTTTTCAGTGAAAAGATTATCACTGTTTGTTATTCTTTGTGAAAAGACAAGAGCTGAGAACAGTTCAAATGAAGAACTGACAAAGCTGGAATAAGAAGTGGAGGTGGAATGAAAGAATGTTGTTGTTAATTAATGTTAAGCAATATGAGAAAAGAATAAATTTAGTAGCAGAAAGTATAAGCAAGATCTCAGCTATCATTTATTTTCCCTGTTGGTCGGCAGTTTAAGAATATTTGTAGTAGCTGGACGCAGTGGCACATGCCTATAATTCTGACACTGGAGGATGAGGCAGGAGGATCATTGCAAGTTCGAGACCAGGATAGGTTACAAAGTGACTTCAAGGCCAGCCTGTACTGCATTGTGAGACCCTGTCTCAATAAGACCAAAAAAAAAAAAAAAATTATATATATATATATATATTTATATATATATATATATATATATATAAATATATGTATATATATATTATTTTAAAGAGAATAAAACCAAACAAAATAAAATAGAATAAAGCCAATCAAAACAAAACAGTGAAAGTGATACAGGACTTCAAAACAGAATAACAGAAAATCAACAGTTGCTACCATAATGCCTCTTATTATCTTCAAAATTGCTACCCATACCATCAGACAATAAAATCAAACAAAACAGAACAGAATAAAACCAATCAAAATAAAACATCAAGCCCGGCATTGTGGCTTACGCCTGTAATCCCAGCACTTGGGAGGCTGAGGCAGAAGGATTGTTGTGAGTTCAGGACCAGCCTGGGCTATAAAGTGAGCACAAGGCCTGCCCAAACTGCATAGAGAGACCCTGTCTCAAAAAGCCCCCCCCATCAAATAAAACAATAAAATGGAGCAAAACAAAACAAAAATATTGGATTTCAAAAACAAGACAAGAAAATTATAGTTGTTATATTACATATTGTTATCCTCTAAATAGATGCTCAGATTACCAGCTTTAGGCCTGCAAAGTCAATCAGACAATATAAGCATTAAGTTATTTTTGTACCTCAGTTGCTATCAACTCAGTCTGTGTTCTTCTGAATCAGCCAGTTGCTCATGGGGGTGGGGATGGAGTATGTGGGAGTGCATTGTGCTCCACTCAGCTCTTGTCTTCTCTCTTGTGCTCCGACTGGCTCACTGAAAGGGTGAATTGGCTTCCTGTTTCTCCTCCAGGCCCATGGCTGCCACTGGCTCATGGGAAGGGCCAGTATTTTTATTTCAAAGTCTGTTTGAAAATACATAGTAAGGCGAATGGAAAGTTTGAAACAATAAGAATAAAGTTGCTTCAAGAATGATTGCTATCTCAGGTTTCAGAATTTTCATTATGATATGACTTCACTGTAGCTGCTAGTATTTGTTTCACTGGTTGAATGCCATTTGAGAGGGACTTAGTTTAGATTCCTTCTGAAGTGGAATGAAACTACCTGTATCACTCTCTGTATTTCCAGAAGCATATTTTTATTGTGGGGTTTAAGAATGACAGATTTTTAATTGTACTTTCTGTGGTGTGTGAGATTGAACCCAAAGCCTTGTGCCTGGTAGGAAGGCATTCTACTACAGTGCTACTATCTTCAGTACTAGAGTAAGATTTTTTTTGTTTGTTTGTTTTTGGTTTTTTTGGGTACTGGGAATTGAACTCAGGACCTTGCACTTGCCAGGCAGGTGCTGTGCCACTAAGCTGTATTTCTGGCCCTGACAGGAAGATTTTTTTAAATGAATTACTAGAGTTTTTTTTTTTTTTTTGTCTTTTTGTCTTTTTGAGACAGGTTCTCTCTATGCAGTTCAGGCTGGCCTTGGGCTTACTTTGTAGCCCAGGCTGGTCTCGAACTTGCAGCAGTCTGCCTGCTTCAGCCTCCAGGGTACTGGGATTATAGTACCCTGAACAGTACACTGAATTACTAGATTTTTAACAGTGTAAGTTTTCATTTAACTTGTAAGTTTTTATTTGTCAGATAACCTTTAAAAATGAATAATTCCTGTGAACATTAGTGCTAAAGTTTAAACAATATTTAATATCTTCATTTGTTTCAGAAAGCATACATATAATCCTGACACATAAGCTAGGAAATGTTTGAATTATTTTAGGTCATATTTATTTGCTTATTATAGGACAACAGGGAATGTTATATCATTGCAGTAGTTTATAAATTATTAAAAATGGTAGTAGAGGATAATTTATTTTTATTTTTTGAGGCACTTGGGTTTGAACTATACAACTTTATACAGAGCTACATCTTTGGCCCTTTTTTATTTTGAGACACAAGGTCTTTCTAAGTCACTAACTTGTCTGGCCTGGACTCAAAACTTGAGATCCTCTTGCCTCAGCCTTCCAGGTGACTGGGATTAGAGGTGTGTGCCACCGCTCCAGCCAGGCAATGTTAGCTCATTGAGGGGTAGCTCAGTGGCACAGGCGCCTGTCTGGCAAGGATGAGTTCAATCCTTGGTACTAAAAAACAAAACTATAGAAATTTTAATTTTTAGAATTAGTGCCATTGTTGGTATATTTTAAAAGGATGTTTCTATGGGTTGGTTGTTAATTGATTGTTATAGCTCCATCTTGCAAACTCATGGTTTATGTAAGTTTATTAAAGGTTCAAAGTGTAGAGAGCCCTTCCTGGTCCTCGACTTGGTCTGAGAAGTTTTTATTTGTAATCCCTTGGAAAAGTTATTGGAACTCCAGTAAGTTAATTTGAATCACTTCCAGTGCAACCCACAAAGACACTAAGACATTTACATTTATGAGGAGCTGTGTTAGTCAGGGTTTTATTAGAGAAAACAGATATAACATGAGGTATGCAAATGTATAAGAAATTACAAGATAGGCTTACTATGGTCAGCCAAAGAGTCAGATGAATAAGTGTGCAGAAGGTGTCTGCATACCGGAGGCCAAAGGATTCAATCCAAGGTCTGGAGTTCACCTCAGTGTTCTGTGCAAGGCTGCACCAGCAGGCTGATGGGTCTACCACGGAAAAGCCAAAGGGTCTATGCTGGAGAACGAAAGAGTCTACGTCGGAAGACTGAAGAGTCTGCAGGATCCAAGGCAGAAGCCAAAGGATCTGTGCTGGAAGCCAAGAAACAATGTCCAAGCTGAAGGCAAAGACTGGAGCTTCTCCAAAGGATGGAACTGATTCATCCTTCCCCCTTTCCTTTTATACCATACAGGTGATAAGCCACCCTAGGTTGGGTCTTCTACATCCTAGCATGTAGAATTACTAAGAGAATTTAATTTGCTTCTAAACGTCTCAAATTGACACAATCAACCATTACCATCTACCCCCTGTCAATTTGGTAACCAGACACATTGCTTTAAACTAGTCTCCAGATAAATAGACATGCATATAATTGCACTTAACATGTGATAATTATCCTGCATACAAACAGAAGCACATTAATTTCCTTACCAGAATAGAGTGTAAGTTTTCTTTGGGTAATACTTACTCTTATCAGTTCATAACTTTAACATTTTAACACAGGTTTAATTCCTAAGCACCAGCACTAAGTGTTAACATAATGTTACATTAAACCTTATTTGGGGAGAAATAATAATTACAATCCTCTTTTCTGTAGCTGATCACAGGGTCATAGCTGTGGGGGTTCTAAGAGTAGCCAAGATGGTGGTTCACGGGAACAAAGGCCTTGACCCCAGGGCCCAACCTGGATTTTATTAACTCATGAAGAAAGGAGTGGCTTGAGGATGAGTGACTGTGAGAAAGGCGGGAAGTAATGTGTTATGAGCTGAGCTAGATAGGTGACCTGAGATCATCTCTGCAATATGTAGAGGGAAGGGTATGCAGAAAGAGTCATTTGCATAACACACTTGAGGTAGCATCTGATGTTTGGGGTCATTGCTTCAGTTCTGATATGTAAACTTTTGTGCCCTAGACAGTGTGTGGAGTGTGTAGTGGTGGCTCTTCATTCTGCCAGGTTCAACCATGTGTTTTGGAATTACACATCAGCACCTTAGCCAGCCCTATTTACACTGCTTAAAGCCAATTGAAAGGATTAAAGAAATGGCCTAACCAGCTCTGTACATATCAGTGCATGGAAATAGGACCAGGTTTATCAAAATGGAGATAATTGCTTCTTTATTCAAGGAGAGTCATCTAGGTGGTCCTCTATACAAAAAGGTTAGATCATCAGAATTTAACACTTTTTTTGGTACTGGGAATTGAACTCAGGACCTTATGCTTGCCAAGCAGGTGCTGTGCCACTCAGCTATACCCCTAGCCCTTAACACTGCTTCTTAAACTTGTTTGGTGAAGGTGGTTCTCTGCCCCTTCCCATGGAACATTCTTAGGAGTTTTGAGAAAATGGGCCAGAGACACTGGTGTCCAATGGTTTCATAGTTTCCTTTAGACCCTAGTGCTGCTGGTGTGTCCAAGTAATGTTTGGTGTGGATAGAAAAAATGGAAATAATTTCCCTTCAGCTCCCAACACAGGTGAATGGTAGAGACTTGATAGAAGCATGGAGGATTTATTTCTGCTTTGACCTAAACTTCATAGAATTGTTGGAAATGAGTGTGGAGATGTCTCAAGAAACTAAAAAAAAAAGAAATTCCATTTGATTCAACTATTCCCCTTCTAGGTATTTTCTCAGAAAAGTTGAAATCATACTACAGGAATATATGCAGATCCATGTTTATAGCAGCACAATTTATAAAAAGGAAAGTATACTCAATGGAGTATTGCACTGCAATGAAGAAATATAAACTTGAGGCATTTGTAGGTAAATGGATGCAACTTGAGGACATCCTATTAAGTGAAATAAGTCTTAATACACAAACTCAAATATTGCATGATTTATATGAGAAGTACAATTAAAGAACAAAATAGAAAAATAGGAAATAGGGAGAAGTTCAAATACTTTCCCAAACTACAGATTCCATTGTTTTAAAAATAATTCAATATGTATGCTAATGGGTTTCATTTATACAAGTTTAGAGTTCATTGAAAGATTTATTTTTATTTTAATTTTGAGTTTTTGAGACAGGGTCTTGCCCTGTAATTCCAGCTGTTATTGAACTCGCTGCAGCCAGGCTAGCCTCAAACTGGTGACAGTCCTTTTGTCTCAGCCCCCATATTGCTCCATAATACCAATACTTTTTGGGGGGAGTACTAGGAATTGAACTCATGACTTTGCACTTGCCAGGTAGGTTCTGTGCCACTGAGCTATATCCCCAGCTCTAGTACCAATACTATTACATTGGTATTACAAACATGTGCCACTGTGTCTAGCCCTGGACTTGTGATGTTGTGTTTCTTTTTTGTAAGTGTTTCTGGTTTATGTCTTATGCTCTCTCTTTTTTTAATAGTGTATAAAGTATTTTATTCTTTTTTTTTTTTTGGTACTGGGAATCGAACTCACGACTTTGCACTTGCCAGGCAGGCACTTAGGTCGCTGAGCTAAATCCCTGGCCCTGTGTCTTATACTCTTGAGTAACTAGTTTGAAGGTGGCAATACACAGTGTAATAACTGTTGCTGTGCTCTTATTTGATTATGAAATTTTTTTTTTCAAAAAAATTAAAATTGTTATATAGCTACAAAGGACTGAGATGGATCTGATCAGTGTTTTTCATTTTTATTTTTTGGTACTGGGAATCGAACTAAAGACCTTGTGCTTGTCAGGCAGGTGCTGTGCCGCAGAGCTGTATTCTCGTGTGCCCCCCCCCTTTGGTCTTTTTGAGACAGGGTCTGTCTATGCAGTTCGGGCAGGCCTTGAGCTCACTTTGTAGCCCAGGCCGGTCTCAAACTCAAAACGATCCTCCTGCCTCAGCCTCCCGAGTGCTGGAATTACAGGTGTGAGCCACCACGTCTGGCTTCTTTTTTTTTTTTTTTTTCTGCGTCAAAGCCTCACTATGTAGTTCAGGCTGGCCTTGAACTCATGGCGATTCTCCTGCCTCAGCCACCCAAGAACTGGGACTAAGGGTACATAGCACCACACCTGACTTGATCATGGTTTTTTTTTTTTTAATTTATTTATTTTTTAATTGTTTATTTTTTGAGATAGAGTTTTGCTGTGTAGCCCAGGCTGACCTTAGATCACTGCCTCAGCTTCCCAAGTGCTGAAATTATAGGCCTGTACCACCATGCCTGGCCAGTGATCATATTTTGTATAAAAGAAATCTTTGGGTTATCTTATGAATTTTAACACTGGTCACAAGCATTAGAAAGGAAGACTAATATTGAGACTAGAAAATAATTTTCCACTAGATGTAAGGGAGGTTTAGAAATGAAGTTACTGTTTTTTTTGTTTTTTGGTCTTTTTGAGATAGGCTTTCACTATACAGTTGAGGCTGGCCTTGGCACTCACTTTGTAGTGCAGGCTGGCCTCAAACTTTCAGTGATGTTCCTACCTCAGCCTCCCAAGTGCTGCGATTATAGTCATGTACCACCATGTCTGGCATGGAAATGAAGTTACTGTTTCCACTTTATTTTGTTCTGGGGTCAGTGATCAGTTGAGTAATTTGTTTTTCAGTCTGAAAAGCTTGCAATTTTTTTGTTTGTTTGTTTTTGTTTTTTGGACAGGATCTTGACATGTAGCCCAGGCTGGCCTCAGATTTGCAGTGATTCTCTTGCCTCAGCCTCCCAAGTGCTGGGATTATAGGTGTGAGCCACCACACGCTGCTGTTGCAGTAATTTCAAAGCCAATACTTTAACATTCTGAAAGTCCTGTAATCGTTTTGTTTGTGATCCAGAGAATTTCAGTCTGATATTATTACTGTAAATTGTTTTCCTAATAATTGTTTTGCTTATATATACAAGAAGGTTTTTTTTAGGAGCATATAGTAATGATCTATAAATTATCTTATAATTTGGCACATAATTTTTTTTTTTATTGTTGTATATACTACCCAAACTCCTCTCATTCTACCCTGAAAAATTCAGATCCTGTCTTTTAGGTATACTTCCCTTTCTTAGCATGTATTACACAGAAATGTTAATATAGAAATGATGATAATACTGTCCTTAAACGTTGCAGATCATAGTTGTAGTTAAATCAGAGCCATAAGTAGACAAATAATTTCACATATTATTTCATTGTTACCAGTTATTCAAAAGAGATGGGATGGGGAAACATAGATCTTTTTATATCTGGGCTGGGGTTAGGGACTTAGATGGGAAATCTTCTAAAAATTATTATTTTACTAATTGATCAAAGATTAGTTTAGGATTAAGATTAGTTTATGTTTTGAGTGTAATATGTTGAAGATCCAGAAGTTTATTTTTGTCCTTTTAATGGGTTATATGTAAATATTGTGCCATTTTGAATAAGGGATTTACATGTTCTTGGATTTTGGTGTCTGAAATTGCTCCTGGAACCAATCATCTGCAGCTACTAAGGATTCCCTGAAAGTGTTAATAAGTGACTTTTAAACACTTGGTGTTTACTTCATTTAGGTTATGAATTTGACTTTTTTCTCTTTGTGAAGAGTGTCAATTTTAGAGGATATTTTAAAGGATATATAGTCTGAGTCCAAAGAAATTTGCATATCTTGCATATAGATATACCATACTATCTTACTAATTTATGAACTCAGCAACCCTTTAGTGGCTGCTCTGTGACAGTCCCTGTTCTCAGCACTAGAGATGTGGTAGTGAGTAAAATAGACCAAAGCAGATTTCTGCCCTCATGAAATTTACTTATTAGTGTGTAAATTGGAGATAAATATTTGAAGAAAATTGAAGCAGGGGGTGGGTAAGGTGTTTCTGGGGATAGGGTGGACTGCAGTATTTCAAGGTCTAGTACAACTTAGGTTGTAGTTTAAAATAGGGTGGTCAAAAAAGTTCTCACTCTAAAAATGATTTATGAGCAGAGTTGTCATGACAACCATCTAGGCAAGAGTATTATTCCAAAAAGAGGGAATAATCTCTTTTCAGTCAGTGACAGTGTTAACCATGCTTGATTTTGTATGAAATCTTTAAAAAACAGACATTAAGCAGCATTTGGAGCACTCTTAAGAGCTTAATTTTTAGACTATCGTGTACAATTTCTAAAGAAACAACTAATAAGGTAAGAGTTTGTGCCAACATTGTGTTGGTCTTAGAGTGGTTGAAAAGATGGTTTTTCAAAGTCTTCGCAACTCTTTGTTTAGTTTTTCTCTCTCTCTCATCCGCCCTTTTTTCTTTGATTAGGTGATAATGTTGGTTCTTCTGTACATGAGCTGAAACATATGGTTTCATGTTTGCTGTCCTGCTTCAGTACTTTTTAACAAATATTATGGTCTGTTGCTACTCCTTGTGGAATGGCTTTTTTTTTTTTTTTTTACTACCATGGTGGGGATTGAACACAGAGCCCCAGGGTGTCCTGCAGGCTAAGCACATGCTCTACCACTGCTACTGTACATCCTTAATCCCTGCCCAGTGATTTCTTGTAGTATGTTTGCTGCTCTAGAAATTTATTCTGTCAACAAAACTTCATCAAAATTGATAGGCTGTTTTGATTATTATTGTTGTTGCTTTTGAGACAGTGTCTTACTATGCAGTTTAGGCTGAGCTTGAAATCACTGTGTACCCCTGGCTGACTTTGAACTCACAGTGATCCTCCTTCCTCAACCTACCCAAGTGCGGGGATTACAGGTGTGTGCCACCATGTTTTGATTTGCAATTTGTAATCTTCTCTTGCTCTGTTAAAAAATAGCAAAAGTGGTTTATAAGACAGGTCATATGAGAATCCGAATATGGTTACCTCTGTCTGATTGGATGTAACAAAATGATATGGCTTAGCTGGATGTGGTGGCACATGCCTGTAGTTCTAGCACTCAGGAGGATGAGGCTACATATTGGTACTGGAGATTGAACCCAGGGCCTTCTGTACTGAGCTACATCCCCAGGTCTTTTTATTTTTGAGGGTTTGCTAAATTGCCCAGTCTGGCCTTGAGGTTGGGATTCACCTGTTTCAACCTCTTAAGAGTACTAGGATTACGGGCCTGTTCCACTATACTCTGCTATTGCTGTCATGATGTTGTGACATACTGTTTTTTTTTTTTTTTTCCTGTGATTGAATCCAGGGGCACTAATACTGAGTTATAATCCTAGCACTTTTTATTTTGAGAGATAAGTTATCCAGGAGGATGACCTTGATTCATCCTCCTGAGTAGGTGGGGCTACAGATGTGTGCAGATGTGTACTACTGTGTGCAGCTGTGCTGCCACTGCTGCTGCTGCTGTCTCTGCTGCTGCTTCTTCTGCTGCTGCTGCTTTCTTCTTTCTTCTTTTTTCCTCTTCTTCTAGGTTGAATATGTTTTATGGATATTTTCACTTTAGTAATTCTGTTTAAAGTTAATGTAAATATTATATGCACAGGTGAAAACTTTAGTACTAAAGAGAATATGACAAAAGGTGAATCTACTCATTCCAGGTATCAATATTTCCTTCCCAGAAGCAGTCACTGTTTTCAGTATCTTGTATATCTTTGTGGATGGTCCCTGCATCTGTAAGTTTATGTATCTCCTTTCCATTAAAGAAAAGGTCACATAAATTGGCATGTTATGTATGTTGTTTTGAACCTTGCCTTTTATCCTATCTATCTGTCTGTCTGTCTGTCTTTGGTGGTACTAGAAATTGAACCCAGGACCTTTGCACTGAGCTATACTCTCAGCTCTTTTTATTTTTATTTGGAGACAAGATCTTGCTAAGTTGCAGGGCTGAATTTGTAATTCTGTCTTCCCTCAGCTTCCCAGAGTGTTGGGAGTATAATAAGCATGTGCCATCCCACCGGGCTTGCATTTTGGTTTTTAAAAACTTTCTGTGTTTTGGAGAACATCCATTTTGGCACACTGTATTTTGTTAGGGGTGCTGTATCAAGGTACCACAAACTGTATGAGTTAAACACGTTTATTTCCTTACCTCCAGCCTTCTGGAATCTGCAAGTCTGAAATAATGTTGATAGGTTTAATTTCTTTTGAGGACTTCTCTCCATGGTTTATTGATGGCCAGTTTTGTTTTCACATGGTTTTTCTCTCTCTGTGTGTTGTAATCTTTTCTTGTAGGGGTGATCTTTTGAACTTGGGATCAAACCTAGAGTCATGGCTACACAGGCATGCACTTTGCCACTGAGTTAGACCCCTCCAGCCTCCATCTTTCTTTATAGAAACACTGGTCATATTAGATGAGAGTCCACTATTTGATTTCATTCTACAGAATATCTCTTTAAAAGCCCTATCTTCAAAACCATCTAATTTTGAAGTAATGGGTATTAAAACTGCAGTATATGAATTTTGAGGAAGATGTGATCCAGTGCATAACAGGCAGTATAGCTCATTCTTTGCATCTGTATGTGTGTTGGTGGTTTTTATAATGCTGGGGATTGAACTCAGGGCATCATGTAGCTAGGTAAGCACTCTACCACTGTAACTCATTCTTTTCAATAATTGCATATTATTCCTTGGACTGTGACCTATTTTATCAGTTTTCTTCTTTGTGGATGGGTAGATAATACATCTTTTGCTCCTACAGCAAGTCTGCAGTGAATATCCTTGTGTTTATCTCTGTGTGTACTTGGACAAGGACATAGAAATGGATTTCCAAGATCAAAGAATATATCTATTAAATTATGGTAGTGTTCTCGATATGAAAGACTTGTGCCTTTTGTATTCATAGGTGGTTTTTTTTTTTTTTTTTTGTAGACAGGATCTTGCTGTGTAATTCAGGGTGGCCTTGAACTCACCATGTAGCCCATGCAGGCCTTGAACTCATGGCATTCCTTCGGCCTCAAGCCTCCTGAGTGCTGGGATCACAGGTGTGGGCCACCATGCCCAGCGTCTGCCTAATATTTTTTGTTTAATTTTTTTGTTTGTTTTTTACTCCTAATATCTTGAGGGAAATCTTACTGTAATCTTCTCTTATAATTGGTTGTTTTATTAGTGCTGTTATTTTGTAATCAGGAATGCATGAATGACTTTGACCTTAGATGTAGAATACATTTTGCCATAAAAGATTGGCAAGGTAGGATTTTAAATTGGCTGTTTCTTAATTTGCAAGGATAAGAGCTCATATTTGAGTGTTAAGTGCTATATGTGAAGTAATCCAGTTAATTCTCATGAATGACCTATGATATTGATGCTACTTTCTCCATTTTATAAATGGAGAAATGAAGCTTGCTCATAGCCACATAAGAATGGGAATATGAGGGTATAGTGACACATGCTTGTAATCCCAGCCAGAATTGGTGATGTATACCTGTAATCTCAGCACTCAGGGAATTGAGCAGGAAGATTGCAAGATCCAGTGCAACATGGGCCATTTGGCAGTTTAGTAAGACCCTGTCTCAAATAAAAAAGGGCTGGAGATTAGCTCTGTGTGAAGGCCCTGTGTTCAGTCTCCATTACCAACTGAAGAGGGTGGTTGTTGAACAGAATAAAAAAGAGAATATGAGTTTTGGAGCTGCTGGTTTAAAAGTTCATGCTGTTGATTTGCTATTTTATATTGTATTCCTTGGGCATGTTAGAGACTATAGACATTTCATTGTATGATTAGTTAGTTACTTGTCTCTTCTTAAAATAACAGTGAATATACCTTTTTTGTAACATTCCTGTTCCCTTGGCTACAAATGTGACATTTATTTTAAACTGCTGCAGAATCAAAATGAAAAGATTTCTGAAAGCATTGATCAAATTAGCAAATAACCCTGTCAAGTAGAAGAGGAGACTTGCTGTAATCTCAGAGCTCAGAATGAGGGCAAGACAGGAAGATGATAAATTCAAGCTCAGCCTGGGCAGTTTTAGTGTTTTGATGCTTTTGTTTAATAGTGATAGTTCTAATAGGAATCCTTTTAGTTTCTGCAAGTTTTAATTGGTGCCTTATTAGGTATTTATAATGTGCTGACTGGTATACTAATTGCTTTATTATATTACCTCATTTCTCTTTGTAGCATTGTGAATTAGATGTTAGTTTGTTGATGAAAGAAATAAGGTATATAAGTGAAGTAACCTGCCAGGATCACACATGTAAGTAGTAGAGTTGAAGCTGAAACTCATGTTTGCTTTTGTTTGAAAATGTCATGCTTTTTGGGGGGTGGGATTGGTGGAGGATGGGGTCTTGCAATGTAGCACAGGCCAGCCTTGAACTCATCATCCTCCTGTATTAGCCATTTTGGTGATAGGATTAGACATGGGCCATGATACTTGATTTCAACTTTTTTTCCACATATTACTACTTTTTAGTCAACAAGGCTTTAAAAATATTAAAAAGCTTAATTTTTTTTCTCGTAGTATATGGCTCAGTATTACATTAAGTGCCTTGGGAGAGGGATATAGAAGTAAGCCTAGTTCTTTACCAAGAATAAATGTTAAGTACATGTCAATAAAAGTAGCATGGTTCAGTACTGTGTGATTGATTATTCAGTGAGTGAATGCTTGTGTGATGGAATTGAGCTGTATTTGTTTGTTTGCTATTTGGCAAATAGCAATCTTTTGGTGGAGATTTTATTTGTTGATTGATTTGCACTGAGCTACATTTCCATCCTCTTTTTAATTTTTGTTTTGAGACAGAGTCTTGTTAAGTCAGTAAATTTGCTCATGTTGAGCTTGAGTTTGCTATCTCACCTCAGCCTCCTAGAATGCTGGGATTGCAGGGATGTGGCACCATGCCCAGATGATAACTTTATTATTTTTAAAGTCTGTCCTTTTTATTGCAATGTTACAAATAAGCAAGATAATTACAGATTATGAAAGTACTATAGAGGAAATAAATAGGGTAATGGACAGAATAAAGGGAAGGAACTTTTATTCTGTATAGTGTGGTCAGAGGAGGACTTTGTTCTGAAATGATTTGAGTGAGATCTGAAGGTTTAGGAGTCAGTAGCTTTAACTAAAGGTGTGGTGCACACCTGTAATCAATCCCAGGGGAGGTTGAGCCATAGGGATTGAAAATTGGAGCGCAGTGTGGGCAGTTTAGTGCTTGACTCAAATAAAGGGCTGGGACTATAACTCAGTGTGAAGACTCCGAGTTCAATTCTCAATATCACCAAAACTAGCCAGCCAGCCAACTCCCGGCAGCTTCAAGAACAATTAGAAGCAGTGTTTTAAAGATCTGAGGGTAGGACAAACCCTGGCAAGTTTAAAGATAACAGAGACCTGTGTATGTGGAGTATGGACAATGAAGACGGAGAGGAAGACAAGATAAGAGATTTGAAAGTTAAGAAAGGCCTTGTCAAGGGAGTAATCTTAGTTTCTTTGGGGTGCTGTAGTGAAATGTATCAAGCTTCACAAACAGCTTTGATTTCTGGGGTGTGCAGCATTTCAGTACAGAGAGGGCACCCTTTTGCTGATCCTGCTCACCCTTTACAATCTCATCACTTTCCAAAACACCTCTACCTCCTAATGCCAGAAGTTAGAATTTTATTATGAATTTTGGAGGGATACAAACATTAAGTTTATAGAATATGGCCACACAGTTGGGACTATGTCTCAGAGCAGATGAGATTTTGAGGTGGAAAATTAGGATAGAAATAGAGTCATAAGGCCATCCATGAAAGCTTCAGGATTTCATATGAATAAAGGCATAAACTTTGAGTGCCCAGCCGTATTACACAATTTGAGCAGAAACAGGCAGTTAACAGTTAATTAGATGAGTAGGGTAAGTCACATACAAGCTGGCCAAGCAGTTTCAGTCCTGTTTCCCCTGAGAGCAGAGATGTCAAACCTGCATGTCATTTGTGTTCCTTTTAAGACAAAAGATGTTAATGTATGAGTTGTTGTTTTCTAAATAAAATCTCAGTGTTCAGGTTTAATTGCAGAGTTGGCACTTTTTGATAAATAAATACTTTTTAGGTTTGCCATCACTCCCTTAGAATTGTCTAGACCTCAGAGCTCTGGTAGACTCAGGTGATTTGGGAGATTTGAGGGAAGCCAAATATACTGTTACCTTTTGTTATACCACCTTTTTTCTTACCACTTTCTTGTATATATATGTGTGGGGGTGTTATTGGGGATTGAACCCAGAGCCTTGTTATGTTAGGCAAGCAGTTTGCCACTGAGTTACATCCCCAGCCTCTTTTTCTTTTGAAGACAGGATCTCATTATGTAGCCCAGGTTTGAACTCTTGTGATCATCGTGTCTCCTCCCAAGTGCTGGAATTATAATCATGTGTCTCCGTGCTAGCCTCAGCCTTTTTCCGCCAAACTTTGAGATAGGGTCTTGCTAAATTTCTCATGTTGACCTTGAACTTGTAATCCTCCTGCCTAAACCTCCCAAGTGCTGAGATTACAGGTGTAAGCCACCACACCTGGCAGTATGATACAATTTTTTTTTGTTTGTTTTTTTGAGACAGGATCTCCATATGCAGTTTAGACTGGCCTTGAACTCACTTTGTAGCCCCAGCTGATCTTGAATTTGCAACAGTCCTCCTGCCTCAGCCTCTCAAGTGCTGGTATTACAGATATGTGCCACCATGAGTGGCCAGTGTGATACAATTTTTTTATGGTATTATTTTATCTCTGTAGTTTCACTGTGTCTATAGTTATATTCCATTGTTCATTAACAGTATTTATGCTGCTTTTTTTGGGAAGAGTATTTAGGAACTTTATTTTATTTTATTTTTTTTATTTTAACTTTTTTTTATTTTAAAAGTCAGAAAAGCAAAACAAAAAGCAAAAGCGATAAACAACAACAAACCCAAAACAATAACAATACAGGTTTTCAAAACAGCATGAAAGAAATTTAACAATGGTTGTTATATTGTATATTGTTATCTTTTTTTTCAAAGAAAGTTAAAAAATAGAAAAACAAAAAAAGGTAGAACAATACAGAATTCAAAAAAATTTAACAAAATCACTAGTTGATACGTTACATATTGTCATCTTAAAAACAGTTGTTAAAGCTACAAAATCAAAGCATAAAAAGTGGCTAGACACTCAACATTGACAGTGCAAACAAACCCTTCTGTTTAATGATCCAACAGCAATTCAGTAATATGGTCATTTATCTTACTATACGTATCACTATACCTGTTAGAGCATTTTCCATCCCTTTCACTTTTACAATATCTATTATACTTTTTGGATCCCATTATTTTGTCAGTTTTATTATTTTTTACACTAGAGAGACAATGTGATATTTACTAATGTGAGTCTTGTTTATTTCATTAATGAAGATATTCTCAAGTTGCCTGCATTTGCCTATAAAGGCCTCAAGATCATCCTTTTTTATAGCTGAGCAGTATTCCATTGTATAAAAATACCACATTTTTCTCATCCACTCTGCAGTTGATGGGCATTTTGGTTGTTTCCAAGATGTAGCTATTACAAATTGTGCTGCTATGAACATGGATGCATATATATCTCTGTGACATGATCTTTTCAGTTTTTCTGGGAAAATACCCAGGAGAGGAATAGCTGGATTTGAATGGATTCTCCAATCCTATTTTTTTTTTTTTTTGAGGAATCTCCATACTGATTTCCACAGTGGTTGCACCAGTCTGCACTCCCACCAACAGTGGAGAAGTGTTCCTTTTCCCCCGTATCCTCGCCAACATTTGTTATCAGTTGTTTTCTTGATGGTGGAATATGATATAATTTTGCTGGGAGGTTAACATAGGATATATTAGCATGTCTGGTCTAGTGTACTTTGAGTTGTTGGCATTATATGTTGCAAAACCAAAATGTGTTTTCTGATCTTCTCTCCCATTTGTGGGTCATCTCATGGAATTTTATTTTTTAAGGTCTTTATTTATCAGTTGATTAATTGATTGTATTTTGAGGGGGTGGAGAGGGTGCCAGGAGTTGAAAGCAGGATGTCATGCTTGCCAGGCAAGTGCTGTGCCACTGAACTATATTCTCGGCCCTTGATTGTCTTTTTTAAAATCCCACAGAAAGATTTAATTTGCCTTCTAGGACTTAAAGCAAATTTATATTTGTCAGTGGAATAGGTAGTCAAAATTAAAATGGCTCTTCTCATAAAAATTATTTGGGTTTTATTTATTTATTTGGACACAGGGTCTCTATGTAGTCTAGGCTGACCTTGAATTTACAGTGATCCTTCTGCCTCAGCCTCCCAGGTGCTGGGATTATCGGCATGTGCCACCACACCCAGTCATGACATTTTAGTTTATATTAATTAATTAATTAATCTTGAGACAGAGTCTGGCTGTATGGTTCAGGCTGGCCTTGAATTCACTGTATATATAGCTCAGGCTGGCCTCAAACTTACAGTGGTTCTCCTGTCTCTGCCTTCCGAGTGGTGGGGTTACAGTTGTATACCATTGCAACTGCCTGTCATGACATTTTAATACATGAAATATTACTGTCTGCCAAAGGTTGTGCAAAATAGTCTAAATTGGAATTTGACTCTGAAATTGTCCCCCCTTTTCCTTGGTACTGGAGATTGAACCCAGGGCATGAGCACTGAGATACATACATTCCTAATTCTTCTTCTTCTTTTTATTTTTATTTTTAAAATTTAAAATTTCCAGACAGGACCTCACTGTCACTTAATTGCCTAGGCTGGGCTTGAACTTGTCATCCTTGTGCCTCAATTTCCTCTGGATCCACATGATCCCCTTTGTAATAGTAACTCAAATTTTGACATTTGTACTATGAACATTGAGTTACAGAATTAATTAAAAGTGAAATTTAATAATTAACATAAGTGATTTGTTAGAATTTTTTTTTTTTTTTGTACTGGAAATTAAACTCAAGACCTTGTGCTTGTCAGGCAGGTGCACTGCTACTGAGCTATATCCCCTGCCCAGGTATTCTTATACTGACCCAAGGTGCATTCACTTGGTCAAGACTTAACATTTATTAAACATTGTCTAAAAATACAATTTTATTTTTACATGTATTATCTTTATTCTGTCACTTTGCTCTGGGCAGACAGTACTTAACTGCTGCCTTTGTTTTTTAAAAAGCTGAGCCTCAGAAATGTTGAGCTTGCCCAAGCTTGCTTAGCTGGAGTATGGTAGAGCCAGCTTGACTTCAGAACTCAGGCTCTTAACAAGGGACTTACAACCAATTTCCAAAGAATTACTGAGCTTGGATTGGGAAGCCTAAGAAATGAAAGATTTTTGGGTAAATAGAAAGGGAAAGAGCAAATGCTTACTAATTTTTTTTGGTCTCCTTTCTTGCAATAAACTTTATTACTTGTCTGTAGGGTGAAGAAACAGGAGGTGAACTTTTATTTCTTGCTTCCTTTTTAGTTCTGCCTTCCTCTTTGTGTTGCTGACAATTCTCATATGTATATGAGAATTCAGTGATACTTGTTTTTATTAATGTCATTTTTTCAGGAGAGGAAGTATGATATAATGTTTAATAATAGACTTGAGAGTGTTCAGGTTTAAATTACAATTCTGCCTCTTACTTGTTGAGTAACCTTGGCCTATTTGCTTAACTTCATTGAGCTTTATCTTTTTACCTGTAAGATAGAATTAAGACAGCATATAACTCAAGGTGGTTAGATGAAATGTGTGAATATGTATAATATGTGTAGAACAGTACATGATACTTAGTGTTATGTATTTGCTGTTAACACTATCAGTATTATTTGAGAACAGTTTTAGGTTGCAGCAGTAACTGATTAAGGTTAGGGATCAGGATCATTAATACTATACAGTTTTTGTATGGATGCTTTGTGCATAGTAAGGAAAAGAAAAAGGAGGAAGGGAGTTGAACAAAGAAAAATTTAGTCAAGTTTTGATGAATAATGGGAGAGTTTTTTTATGATTACTCACATCTATTGTACTTTTTCCTATTTTGTAATGTGACTTTGGCATCCATTCCACAATTCATTGTGTGCCAGTCTTTTTGCCAAGTACCCCAAAGTACAGTGATGTATAAAGTGGTATTTATAAATAGGTATTTATAAATCATGATTAAATATTGTGAAAGGAGCAATAGTGTGCATGTGTAATCCCAGCACTTGGGAGGCTGAGGCAGGATCAGAACCTGTGACACAGTGAGTTAAAGTTTAGCCTGAACTACAGAGTAAAACCCTGTCTCAGAAAACAAAACAAAACAAAACAAGTGGAAGGAACTATAGGAACACATAGTATGACATCCAGTCCTTGTGTCCATATTTAGGTGAGTTAGGTAGTTCTGTATTATTATGTTTAATAAGGTGGCACATCTGGCCAGCAAGAAATTGAATTTTAGTCAGGATCATAATTGAAATATGAGTAAATCTTAAAATCTGGACATTGTATGCACAGGGCTTCTATTTATAAATTCTTCCAGAAAAATAAATATTTCATTGAACCTAAGATTCTTTTATCCCATTTCCTTCTTTCCTTTCCCAATATCTCTCCCTCTCTCTCTTCTTTCCCTTTCTCTCCTTCTCTCACAGCAGTAGTGGGAATTGAACCCAGGGCCTTTGCAGAGAGCTGTATTCCCTAACCCTTTTTAAATGTGGAGACCTGGTGTGATGAAATTACCCAGGCTGGACTTGAATTTGTAGTCTGTCTGCCTCAGCCTCTCATAGTGCTCAGATTATAGGCTTGTACTACCAAATTTCATAGGTATCAAAATTTGGGGTAGAAAAGACTGAAAATGATTGTAAGGTACCCTCAATAAAGACACATTCTGATTTTATATATTCTGTATAAGTGTCACAAAAATATCTCAGTATTGATGAAATACAATAAGGTGCATTTATAAGTAGTACTATTTTAGGATGCAGGATTACTGTGATTGTTTATAAACTGTTAGGATTTAGCGTGATCAAACTTTTTCACTGTAAAAATGTAGGGTTTAGATTCTTTATGCCATGAATGTTGAACTAGTAACTAGGCAGCTTGGTTAATTTAGCTCAAGGATCTTTGTCTAATCTCTCATGTTGCTTGTATATTCTGAGGGCAGGAGCAGTGGTGGTGGGGGCTCTAATGCTTTTATATAGCCTGAGTAACTATAGCTTTGTGGCTGGGTAAAAATGAACTGTCTCAATGGTCTGAGGCCAGGCATGGTGGCTGTGCCTCTGTAATTCCAGCACTCAGGAGGCTGAGGCAAGAGGAGTGCTGTGAGTTTGAGGCCATTGTGAGGTACATAGTTAAAGGCCGACCTGAGCTACATGGTGAGATCCTGTTTGTGTGTGGGGGAGGTAGTAGCCTGGCATGGTGGCTCATGCTCATAATCACATCATTCTGAGAGGCTGAGGCAGAAGGATTGAACATTCAAGCCCAGCCTGGGCAGTTTAGCGACTTAGCACATTCTTGTCTCAAAATAAAAAATAGAAAAGGCCTGTGGATATAGCTTAGTGCAAGGGACCTGAGTTCTGTCCCCAGCATTGAAGGAGAAAGGGAGGGTAGGGGAATCATTGGCTTTTGTATTGTGGTCTGTTTTGTATGCAGACTACATGTGTGTGTACACATACAGAGGATGGCACACTACATGGGACTTTTCCTAATAGAGCCTCTTTTCCTTCATTATAAAAAGAAATTTATTGCTCATTATACCATTTTGGATTTGACAAAGCAAAAAAAAAGAAAAAAAAAAAGTTGAAATAACCAGAGATGAGAAATTTAGAAAATTTGACTACTTCACTGTAACTCTGAGCCTGTCCACATTTTACCTTTTAGGCTGTTTCGGCATTTGTTGTGCTAGTGCTGCTTTCTCTGAATGAATGTGTTGCTAGTACAGGAAAAAGTGCATATGTAGTTCAAATCAATTAAATAAATATCTAATTTTTTTTGTAGGTCAACATCAAATTTGAAATATTTAAACTATTTCCACAATGCAGACAATTAAGTGCGTTGTTGTGGGCGATGGTGCTGTTGGTAAAACATGTCTCCTCATATCATATACAACAAACAAATTTCCATCTGAATATGTACCAACCGTAAGTATAAGGGCTTTTATCTGTTGGTGACGTGTATTGTAATCCTTTGAAAACACTTTCTCTGTGCACTGAAGTTTTTCTGTTGTCTACATTTGTTTCCTGCTTTTAAAAATCTTGACTTCTTGTGGGAAAATTATATACACTGTAAAGTTAAACAGCTGAGAAATCAGTGGAGAATCAGAAGGCGTGACACAAGGGTTTGCAAGAAGTACTGGGAGGTAAAACCTCAGTGGATGAGATTCTGAAGAGTGGTAGTCGCAGTTTGGAGGAAACTACATCTACATCTTGAATGAGGTGACCTTTTTTCCCCCCCTTGGTATTTTGGCCAGTGATTGATCAGTGCTTAGAACCTCCTGAGATGCCAGCTAGGGTCTTGTCAGAGAAAGCAGTATGTCTCCACTTTGTGGAATAGAGCTCCATACTGGTTGCTAGGGACAGAGAACACGTGCCTGAGTTCTGTAGAGTGTAAATAGAAAATATCAACTCCTTGGAAAGGTCAAGGGAACATGGGAATAATAAAGGTGATGAGGTGAAAGCATGTGTCGGGGAATCCATTGTCTGTCCCTGGTTGCTTGGCCAGCCTAGTGGTATGATTATGTTAAAAACATGTGTCTGATTAGTGATGAGAGGAGAGTTGGTGTTGGCCTGGCATGGCAGTAACCATCTCTGTTAAGTGAGGCATTTTAGGGGTTATGCAGTACTGATGTGTGCTTAATGTGGGGCTAGTAGTCTTGAAGTGAAAGGGAAGAACGTGTGTGAGTACTTTAATCTTCAGAGATCCAAAGAGCCTTGTCAGGAAAGTGAATTTAAGTTAAAGGCTTGGTAATTATGTTCAGTTGGAAGTGCAGTCTCAGTAATAGGCGTGTAAAGTGACTAGGCCAAGGACATGGGAAGAAAGAAGGTGCAGTTTCTTCAAGATAGTTTGACTGTGAGTTTTGAGTTGGTCCATTCGGTAATAGTATAAATGGACGACTTCGTGAGATTGTGAAGAATTAGGAGATACAGTGGATCTTGTTTCAAAATGAGGATTTTTATGTTTTAGTCTCTATTAATGTGTTTATTTGTAAACATGACTTCTGAGTCTGTTTTCTACTTTTATTGGTATTATATTGGAGGTGGGCTTGTGTTTTATGTGGGTTTATGTGGGTCTTTGGAAAAGGGGTTAGTAGAGGAGGAAGAGCAATCGAGTTAAATTGTGACTGATCCTATTTAAGTAAATAGATCATGAAATAAAAATAGTGTACTCATGGTACCTGTTTAAGTTATTATAGAAATGAATTTGGTGTAAAATGTATATTTGCGAACATCTATGAACCGAGTTACCATTACTAAAATAGTGAATTTTAGAGCTGAAGGAATTGTACTTATCACTTTACTCATCTCCTAAAGATGAGGGAATTCAGGCCCAATTTAGGGATAAGACTTAGCAGTCTTAAATAGTTACACACGAGTATGAACAAAGTCTGGAATGGATGGCAGCTTTTCTGATTCTTTTAGTACCATTTTGCTTTTGAGATGAAGTTTCATTTTGTTGCCCAAGCTGATCTTAAGTTCTTGGCCTCAGGTAGTCCTCCTGCCTCAGACTCCTGACTATAGCTTGTACCACCGTGTCTGCCATTTCTCTGATTCTTAGTCTAGTCTTATATTTGGGTCTTTTTTTTTTTAATGGTACCAGGAATCAAACTTGGGACCTTGCCCTTGCCAGGCATGCTGTGCCACTGAGCTACATCCTGGGTCCTGGTCTTGTATTTTAGTAGTTCAGCAAATGAGCAAAAAAAAAAAAAAAGTTTTTGAGTCCCTTTCTCTTTTCCTTTTCTTTCCCTTTTGTCCTCCTTTTCTTTCCCTTTTCTTCTTTTTCTTCCTTTTTTCCTTTTAGTACTATACCGGAGATTAAACTCAGGGGCTTTATTCTGAGCTATGTTTCCAACTGTGTTTTATATTTTGTTATTTTTGCTTTTTTTTTTTTTTTTTTAGGACTCATAGTCCAGACTGGCCTTGAACTCACTATGCCTGGTTTAAAGAAGGTCTTGAATAATTTATTAAAACAGGAATAAGGGGGGCTGGGGATTTGGCTCAGCAGCATGAGAGGCTGTCTGGCAAGCGCTGGGTTGTGAGTTCGATGCCCAGTACCAAAGTAAAAACAAACAAAAAAACTAATGTATAACACAAGAACAAGGTGGGTTTGGTGACACACCTATAACCCATGCACACACCTACAATTCCAGCACATAGAGGCAGAGGCAGGGGGATTTCCATGAGTTCACTAGCCTGTGCTGCACAATGAGTTCAAGGCCAGCCTGAACTACATAGCAAGACTCTTGTCTCAAAAAATCAAAATAAGCAAGGCAGGGTAGCACATGTTGGTACCCAGGAGGCTGAGGCAGAGTATCACAGAAAGTTCAAGGTCAGCCTGGGCTACATAGTGAGCTCAAGGCCAGCCTGAACTACACAGCAAGACCCCATCAGCAACAACAAGAGTAGGTGCTAAAAGGTCAGCCCTTGCACTGGCTAGTTAAGTGCTCCACCAGTAAGCTTTATCCCTATTTCACTGTGAATTTTATTCATGAAATGTTTCAACAAATAATTTGTTGCCTTTTCTTGAAATACAGTACTTCCCTTAAATAATTTATTTCTCTCAATCTGTTTTGTTTGCATTGAAGTTCTTTATATCTTGGGACCCTGAAATAAAAAAAAAGATTATCATGGATCTAAGAGATTGTGATTCCAGATTAAAAGGGATGATCGTTGAAGAAATGTTTCTTCAGAAGTTAGATTGATCTTTGAGGTGAACTGCTGTTACAAAAGTTGCAGACTTGTACCAGGATTATTTTGTGTATCTAGAGGGGACTCAGTTATGTTTTACCTCTAACTGTTTATAGCTTCTTACCTAATTTGCTTGAATAAAGCAGACATCCCCAGCATATGTATTGTCACCTTTTTCTAAGAATCATTCAAATCTTGGGAAGAAAAAGCATAGGTGGCAAGGTTGGTTATCTAAGCAAGATAGACCAAGAGAAAATAACATCTTAGGAAGGAAATTCTGCCTTAGGAATTGTCTTATCCCATTTGGACCCACTCCTTACCCTCTAACAATGTTGTATGCTTTTGTTTTTAGGTTTTTGACAACTATGCAGTCACAGTTATGATTGGTGGAGAGCCATATACTCTTGGGCTTTTTGATACTGCAGGTGAAAACTTAAATGTCTTTATAATGTTTTGATGTGTAATTGTAACAGTTGGTGATTGTGTGTCTTTTTTGGATTTTTGGGAAATTAGCAGTGTTTACCATTTGTGAATAGTTTCTCAAGATTACATACAGTGATGGTTGATGCATGACCAAGGAACAATCCCAGACCTAGGATGGCTAATAAAGACTTTGGAGAACTGTGGGTAGGCGGGGTAGTAGAAGATAGAGTGAGAGCAGATGTCATTAGATATGCTGTAATTGATGTGTGTACATTGCAGTGACTCAGGGGCTATGTTAGTGGCTGGGGAGACACTAAGCAAATAAATTCAGAAGAAGAATGTCTACTGTCTATCCCTTCATCCTGGCCTTCTCCTGTTTATTTATTTATTTAAAAAAAATAAGATTTATTCAAATCCAGCTCCAAGGAGATGATGAGGCCCATTTGTCTCAAATCAGCCCCTCAACCAATACAACTCTTTTAGGGTCTTTCCTAGCAAGATGCAGTGGGCTTTTTCCTTTTCTAAAGCCCATAGTTTTGTAAATATGCCCAAAGTGTAAACTTGTAAGCCATGCATGGTGTTTATTATGCAAATTGTGTTTTATTTGAAGGCTTACATAGCTTATATGTTGTGTGTGCAATGCATGTTTAGAGAGCTTCTTAGGATAAATAGCATGTTATTTATATCATATTTGAAAGTATTTTGAGAGTGAACTAGTATCTAGCTTACAGTGTTGACATTTGTTGTTATCCAAATTGTAAGAATAAGTTATTTTATTTCTTAAAGGTACCTAAGCAATATTTTCTATTTGTTTCTAACAGAGACTACACATTTTAATTTCTACTCTCTCTGTAGTCTCTTATCGGTTCAGTTAGCCAAAAGAAAATCTCAGAGAGGTATCCTTTTAATATGTGGGAATTCTAAATTTTCTTCTTTTTATGAGTTACTCTGTCATTGTCTGCCAGCTGACATTCTGCTCTCTTGGAGTGTATTGTACTGTCCACTTTGAAGAACTGTTTGGGTTTACAGTTATGAATTTGGGAAGGTGAAGTGGAGTGATAAAAAAGTTTAGAGAAACTTTTTTTTTTTTTTTTTTGTCTTTTTGAGACAGGGTCTCTCTATGCAGCTCACTTTGTAGCCTAGGCTGATCTCTAACTCACAATGATCCTCCTGCCTCAGCCTCCCAAGTACTGGAATTATACGTGTGAGCCACCACGCCCGGCTTAGAGAAACTTTTAATGAGTTAAACATTATAAAAGTAATGAAGTTGGAAAATAGAGAAAATAATGATTCATAATTTCATGTTAGTTTTTTTTCCCTCTAATTTGTGCCCTTGGATAGGGCAATCTGTATGCAGAATAAAGATAATTTGTGGTTTCTTGTAGTTGAAAATGAATTTAAAGCTGTTTTAAATTTGAAAGCTTATATTTTGTGAGCCGTTACTTTTTTTTTTTTTTTAAGTACCTGGGATCGAACTCATGACCTTGCACTTGCCAGGCAGACACTTATGCCGCTGAGCTAAAATCTCCGGCAAGCCTTTACATTTTTAAATGGTACTTTTAAAAAATTTTATTGATGTATATAATACAGTAAAATTCACTTAAGTGCAGTGTGAAGATTTGGAATTCCATAGTCAAGATAAATAACATTTTAACACCCTAAAAAAGTATCCCTGTCCCATTCTGCAGTCAATCTTTTCCTTCCTTGGCCTGGTGCAGGCAATCACACATCTGCCTTCTAGGTTTCAATAGTTTTTGCTTTTTGGGGGTTTCATATAATGGAACCGTACAATGTATAGTCTTTTGTGTTTGATCACTTTCACTTAGCATAGTGCTTGTAAGAGCCAGCCATGTTACGCGTATCAAGTTTCTTTTTATTGCTGAGTAGTGTTCTGTTTTGTGAACATAGCATGATTTGTTTGTCCATTTATAAGTTGATGGATGTTTGCATTTCAGTTTTGAGCTATTATGAATAGCGATGCCATGAGCTTCTTCCATGTTTTAGCTCTTATGAATAATACTGCTGCGAGCATGGGTTTGCAGATACACACTTCTTTGGCATAATGGCACATGCTTATAATCCCAGCACCTGGTATACTGAGGCAGAAAGGCTGCGTTGGGTTCAAGGCTAGACTGGGCTACATAGTGAGTTCAAGGTTAGCCAGCACTACATAGCTCATATCTCAAAAAGCAAGAAAGTAAGCAAACAGAAATCTGTTTGAGCCTCTGCTTTCCATTCTTTTGGGCATATGTACCCAGAAATGGAGTTGTTGGATCATGTGGTACTTCAGTACTTAATTATACATGTGGATATCCAGTTTGTTGAAGAGTGTTCTTTTATCTTTCATTAGTCTTGGCGCTCTTCTTGTCAAAACTCATTTAACCATATATATGAAGGTTTATTTCTGGGTTCTCTGTTGATCATTCTGTTATGTCTGCTTTATGCCAGCATTACTCTGTTCTTAATTACTGTAGTCTTATAGTAAGGTTTGAAATCAGAAGTATGAGTTTTCCAGCGTTCTTCTTTTTCAAGATTGTTCTTATTCAGAATTCCTTGAAATTTTATTGTTTCTGTTTCTAACAAATTCTTTGGGATATTGATAAGGGTTGCATCTATCTGTAGACTCTTCTTGGAGTAATATTGACATTGTAACAATATCCTTCTGATCCATGATTATGAGGTGTGTTTCCATTTGTCTTTCTTTAATTTCTTTAAGTAGTGTTTATAGTTGTCTTTGTACAAATTGTGCCTGGTTAGTTCCTAAGTTTTTTTTTTATCGGTACCGGGGATTGAACTCTCAACTTTGTGCTTGCAAGGAGGCGCTTACGCCGCTGAGCTAAATCCCCAGCCCCAATTCCTAAATGTTTCTATCCTTTCTGACTATCCATTGTTTCTTGCCCTCATGCTGTCTATTTTTTTTCCTCACGTGGATCTTCTCAGTTTCAGATACTGGTCTTATGTTTATTTACATACTAACTAAACATGTAACCAGCTTTGATAATCATGGTGGACAGTTGCTTTTGTTAGCAGAGTTTTACTGGAATTTTTGTTTTCTCATGTCGTTTCCCTGTGATTGCTTCTTAGAACTGGATTTTACTGCATCTGTAGTGACAGTTTATTACTGAATTATTGTTGGCTTACTAATGAGACAAAGACTGAAAATTACAAACTAGAAATAAAAGCAAATTATACAGTAGCAAATTCACTGCAGTTCAGAGTTCTTGACATGTATAAATAGATTGAGAGTATTGCCCAAACATACATACCTACATACATATGTGCATGTATGTAGGTATGTATGTAGTCTGGGAATTAAACTCAGGATCATGTGCTTGTCAGGCACACGCTGTGGCACTGAGCTATATCCCTGGTTCCAGATATATTATTAAATCACACATTTTATTAGATAAGTTGCTTTTTGATTAATAATCAATGTGCTATTAAGTTTTTTTTTTTTTTTTTGTGACAGGGTCTTGCTGTATAGTTCAGGCTGGCCTTGAACTCATTATGTAGCCAGGCAGCCTAATTTGCAGCTATCCTTCTGGCTCAGACTCCCAGGTGCCAGGATTACAGGGACTCCTTAAATTGCATTCTTAATCTCTTGAATGATTTTGATTTTAAGGACACTGAAGTTTAGTTGTTGACGTTGCTTCAATTTTTTTCTTAGGGCAAGAGGATTATGACAGATTACGACCATTGAGTTATCCACAAACAGATGTATTTCTAGTCTGTTTTTCAGTGGTCTCTCCATCCTCATTTGAAAATGTGAAAGAAAAGGTAAGTTGTTCGGATAACTATTCCTCAATAAAAGGTCATCATATAGTTTCTGTTGACCCGTTGTGTTAGTTTTAGAGGCTGTGGATTAACAAAAATGTATTTAAAATACTTTTTCTTTAGTGGGTGCCTGAGATAACTCACCACTGTCCAAAGACTCCTTTCTTGCTTGTTGGGACCCAAATTGATCTCAGAGATGATCCCTCTACTATTGAGAAACTTGCCAAGAACAAACAGAAACCTATCACTCCAGAAACTGCTGAAAAGCTGGCCCGTGATCTGAAGGCTGTCAAATATGTGGAGTGTTCTGCACTCACACAGGTAAGGGCTGTGTGGAGCTCTCTTTACAGCTGAGTAGTTTCTTGAAGGTCGGGATACAAAGGTTATTTCTAACAGTGATTAGTAGTACTCAAAGCTGCCTAAGCAGAACATGACCGACCTCACACTGTGTGTTGCTTGCTGGAGACCTTTGTGCTTATAGAGAATGTTATTAGTCTCTAAAAACTCTTGGATTAGTGAACTCTCATGTCAGAGTTGTGTGGATTTGAAGTAGTCAGGGTTGTGCCAAAAAAATTTAAAGGAATAGTCTAGATAAGCACAGACTTTCAAGAGAGTATGAGGTTTTTTTTACCCTCTTAGAGACTTACAGCTGATTTTTTTTTCTTACCAGTTGTGACACTTGATGCTACACAATTTCTGGGGATAAGTCAACCACACGAAGAATTAGTCAGAGTATTGGAACTTTCAGGTCAAAGAATGCTGTTGGCTATTTCTGTCATAGTCCTCAAACATATTTTATAATAGTATCTCCATTTTTGTATTTTTGGAGTCAGTTCTTCACATGGACCTACCCCCTCCTCCTGGTCATATCTGAGTCATTTGATTGGAATTCCTCTTGTAGTTTTATAGGGAACTCAGATTGAAGTATAGGAGCAATGAGTGGAAGTGGTAACCAGCTTGTGTGATTAAGGCCTTTCTACCTTCATTATATTACAGATTTCTTCCTTTGAATATTGTTCTAGGGGCAGAGGAAAGAATTATGGAGACAGCACAGAACTTTTGCTTTGAAGTTTGAACAGTGAACAGACATGCTTAATAAAAAGAGGTCACTAGTAATTATACTAATTCACCTTTTCGGTTTATTGTTCATTTTTTATTGCTTTTTTAAACACTGATTCTTGATTATATGTATGCTAGAGTAAATGGCATATATAATTAAATACATTACATTTTTACTAAGCAGTTATTTTAGTATATGTGCTGCCAAAGTGAGCATGATCAGGCAGTTATTATATAGGGCCTTGTACATACTTTTGCAAGCTCCCTCTTTGGTCGTTGGTTGGATATTTAAAGATAAAGCTTTATGCTTAACTGGCTATTTTACAGGATAACTTCAAGTCCTAGTATTAGGTGATTTAAAGATATTTTCCTAAACCCAGTTTTTCTTGCCTGTTTAATGCCATTGTAAAAATGGATATTTCAAAGTTCAGAAAAATTTACATCTTTAAAAAAAGCCTGATTTTTAAAAGCCCGATGCTTCTTTTTACTCTGATCCCATTCCCAGAAAACTGCCAGTGAATATACAGGTGTTGGGGCAGAGAGAAAGGCTATTTGTGGAACATTAATATATCCATTTGCAGGTATTACAGGGCTCCCTGTTCTGTAGATATAGGCTGCTATTGAGGAAATGGACACAAGAAAATCATGTGGACCTAATTTTATGTCAGCGATGAAGCTTATTTATTATTTTTAAAAAATAATATTAGGGGTTGAACCCAGGGTCTTTGCACTGAGCTAAGTATCCCCAGGCTCCCTCACCCTTTTTTTTTTTTTAAAGACTGGGTCTTTCAAAATTGCTCAGTTGCCCAGACTGGGCTTGAACTTTGGATCTTTCTGCTTCAGCCTCTCAGAATGCTGGTATTGTAGGTTTGTGCCACTGTGCCTGGTGGTGAAGCTTATTTTGGGTAGTTGGGTGCTTAAGTATTAGATACGTACAATGTGAACAAGTTTATATAATAAATCACTTTGCAGAGTAAGGAAGTTTTAGAAAGTTACAGCAGTTACTTTTTTTTTTTTTCCCTAGATTCTTACGTTAGGAGAAATCAGAGGAGAAAAAAATTAGAAAATAGCCAAATTTTTAGGACTTACATGTAGGAGCTAGAGCTTTTAGAATTCCAGATTCTGTTTATTGAGTCCTTTAAAACTAACTTGTTTGTATAAACAGACAATGGGTAAAGCCTAAATTTGTTTTGTTTCATAGGGTATTTTTTTGGTATTTGTGTACAATAAGCAAAAAAAGATTTCTTATGGCATATAACCTAGTTTCTAATGGTCTTCTTCCTTGTTTTTTAATTATAAGACATAATTTCCCTTTCTTTCCTCCTTTATATTCAATTATGAGAATAATTGAATACCTAGAATAATTGCAGAGGAACTTCAACTTTCGTGTAGCATTTTTTTAGAGTGTAAATGATACAGAGTGAAAAAAACTTTAAAGACCTTTTGCCTCTTTTTGAGTACTGATTGCTATTTCATTTATTTTATATCTCATAGAGTATGTGGGTTCCATTTCTCTGGGATGCCATTGCGGAAATGTAGGGCATGAGGAGGGAATATCTGGGGTAGTCTGGGTTGGTACTTAAAATTGGAGCCATGCTCTGGGACTTCTGGGGCATTTTTACATGGGGTCAAATTGATCTAAAGAACATGTGAGACTACTTTAGGTGGTAAACCTGTGGTTTCAGATTTAGGTGAGTTTAGGTGAATCTTTGGGCCCAAGGTACCACTACTACTGAGTCCACTGTCTCGTTGGAGTTTCTGGCTGAGGTGTAAGTGTATTTCTATGTCTAATCTCTTTAAATCTGAGAATATCCTTTGTTTTCACTCCATGCTTTATGCTGTGATTCCCATGCAGACATTTGAAAGCACTGGACTGCTCGCTAAAACTCATTCCAGGGCCCCATTCTGTGTTTTGTATAACTTGGGTGGCGGTTACTTGCTCTAATAACATTTCTGAATAACTGAAGTGTATGCTGTTTCTAGAGTCCATTCTTCAGATTCCTCCCAGTTGCTAATGGCTGCAAAGTGAATACTCCTAAAATCTGAAACTTTTTGTTCTGGGAAACTGATTTACTCTGAAATCCTGATTGATCCCTTCCAGATATGTCAGTGAACCTAGAAACATATAGCATGCCTGTTAGTCTGCCATTTGTGTCCTTCAGTTATTCAGGGGCTGAATTCACATAAGCCTGAAATTGAAATAGATTTATTTCCAAAATATATATGCTTTTCTTACCAGGAGAAGTACTGGGGGGTTGTGCAAGGCTTAATTACCCAGCATGTCTGTCGTGTCTTTACACATACCTTTCCCCTTTTGAAAGGAGAGAATCTTGGCTGTGGTAGTTCAGGTTGGCCTTAAACTCACTATGTAACCCAGGCTGACTTGGAACTCATGACAATCCTGCTTCAGTCTCCTGAGTGCTGGGATTCCAGGCCTGTGCTACTGTGCCTGATCCTATGTATCCATTTTTTTTTTTCTGGCATTTTTTTCATAAAATGTTGCAATATTAGATTTTATTTAGTGTTAATTTTAGAAGTAACATGGTACATTTTCATAAAAGTTTTCTTTCTCAACACTCCCACCTTTCTTTATGAGGTAAAATTTTTGTTCAGTTATCTACTTTACCAATATTATGTTTAAGATCAAGCATTCTGGCATTTTGTTTTTTTTTAAAGCACAACACTTCTGTGAATTCAGCTCATTTAATCCGGACTGCTATTGTATCTGCTAGTCTTTCTAATCCTCTAACCTGGCTGCTATTCTCTCTCCTCCCCTCTGTCTTATAGAGAGGTCTGAAGAATGTGTTTGATGAGGCTATCCTAGCTGCCCTCGAGCCTCCGGAAACTCAACCCAAAAGGAAGTGCTGTATATTCTAAACTGTTTTCTCCTTCCCCTCTTTGCTGCTGCTTCCTGTCCCACTACTGTAGAAAGATCGTTAAAAACAAAGGAATAAAACCATCCTGTTTGAAAGCCTCTGCGTCTTTTTACTCACCACCTTAGAGCAACAACCTCTGTATTAGTTTTTGATCAAGAATGCAATATCTTACTAGAATATTTTTTGTGATGGGTAGTCAAGTTGGACTGGTTTAACTTTTTGTTGCTTGAGTTGCCTGATGCTCAGAGCTTTTTGGTTTGAATTTCTATTGCAAAAGGGAACATGGTCTGGCATTAAGAATGTCCTCTTGGAGAAAATAAGAGTTTTAACACTTCTAGATTATAGTTCTAGATGGAGAAAGTAACACAAACATCATTTTACTCTTACAATCAATTGTTAATTGTAATTGCATGAAAAACTATGGAAAAAGGGTGACTTGCTAGTAGAGTGTAATGTGGAAGGGAGGATTCTTTTCTGTTTTTTTTGTGCATCGAAACTTTGTGTTGCTATTGCTTTGGCTGTCTGTGCTGTAGGTGGAGTATTTGTCAGTCTGGGGTGGGAAGATATGTATCTGCTACTGCTTTATGAGTTCATTTGTTATATTATGTTTTAAGACTAGCATCCATTTTAATAGTTGACTTAAGGTATATTAATGTTGAGATGTAAAGCTGCCATCTTTATATTTTCCTGCTTTTGATTTTATTGTTGTGAAGGAAACATACAATTGTGGTTACTTTTAAAATTTGAAATTAAAAATATACAATTGTTTGTATAATGCCTGGTGAAGCTTTATTCCTGTTACACTGACTGGCCCTGACTTTACATATGTATGGGGTACCCACCTGTTTGCTTTCTTGTATCTACTTGCCTCTAGTTGGTGGGATAAAGGAGTTTAAAGTGAATAACTATGGTAGCTGCCATAACTGTGCTCTTTATCTCCGCTTGTGCCTTCCATATAATAAGGATGCCACTGCCCAGGCATCCTCTCAGTTCTGTTTCACATCCAGCTGTTTCACTTGAATGCAAGCTGCTTTCCTTGTTTCTGTGTAAAATGTTTCAACAGCATATTACAAACTCATATTGAATGAGCAAATGACATGTGCTTGTTTGCTTCTTGTGACATACATTGGTCTGCAAAAAGCTTTCAAAGGACCACTCTCTCATGAACATCTGCTCCTCTGCTCCTGCATTGCAGAATCTGTCCAGTGGCCTCCCTGGACAAAACTTGGTGAAACGAGATTATTATGTTGAGATTTAGGGTTGTATTTAATGTTTTTTTCTTTGCCCACTTTTGGGGGTTTGGCTGTTTTAAACTTGAACTCCAGCTGTCTTATACTGAAAATCAGAATGCCCATTTCTTCTTTCTACCCCTTTTCAGAAAGGCCTAAAGAATGTGTTTGATGAAGCAATACTGGCTGCCCTGGAGCCTCCAGAACCGAAGAAGAGCCGCAGGTGTGTGCTGCTATGAACATCTCTCCAGATCCCTTTCTGCACAGCTGGTGTTGGCATCATACTAAAAGCAATGTTTAAATCAAACTAAAGATTAAAAATTAAAATTCGTTTCTGCAATAATGACAAAATGCCCTGCACCTACCCACATGTACTTGTGTGAGACAAGGCCGATAGGTATGCCCCCAACCCCTCCCAGTACTAGTTAATTTTGCGTAATTGTGATTGTCAGAAAAGTGATCAGTACTAGTTTTTGTTTTGTTGTTTCAAAAACTTTTTTTTTGTTGTTGTTGTTTAAAAGTAAGGCATGCTTGTGATGACTCTGTAACAGACTAATTTGAATTGTTGAAGCTGCTCCCTGGTTCCACTTGAGAGTAATCTGGGACATCTTAGTATTTTTTTTCCTTATTTTTTTTTGGGGGGGGGGAGTGTGTGTGGGGGTTTGTTTTTTAGTTTTATTTTTTAAAATTCATTAACCAGTGGTCAGCCCTTAGGGGAGGAGTATGGATTGATTCCACATTCCACTTCCTAGATCTAGTTTAGAAGAACGTGTTCCCCACCTGGTGCTCTTAGGAAGGAGTATAGTAAATGCCTCATTTAATAACATACTCCTTTTTGAAAGTTGCCTTTTTTCTCTCTCCACCCTTGAGTAGTAGATCCCGTATTTGATAAAACTCATGAAAGTGGGTGGAAGCTGTCTTGCCCCTCCTCTTTTCTAGGATGCACTCTATATGTGACTGTGACTTTCAAGGAAATTTGTTTGCCACTTGCTGATTTTTTTTTTTTTGTGGAAGTTAATTTTAACTTCTTTCACTGATAAATGAAGAAAAGTATTGCATGTTTTGAAATAACACCAAATGGATTGAGTTTGTAATTAAAAAAATTTCCCTCCCTGTTAGTCATTGTCTTATATGCTTAGCATAGATTTGCAATTCAGTAGAGTTGCGTGTTCCTAGATTCCAGCCGAAGACCTGACACAGAGGAAATATGAGGGGTGGTGCTACAAGACATGCCTAGGGGATAATTGGCATCCTCTTTCAGGTTGTGAGGATGCAGGCCTGCTTCATTAAGAAGCTATGGGTGGGCGGGGGTGGGGGTGGGGAGAACACTTAGCAACATGGGGACCATCTCGGGAATCCCCTTATTTCTGTTTTCCATATGAGGAACCCTATAGCAATTGGTTGAGGCTCTCCAGTTTAATAAAAATCATGCAAGGAGTCTTATGAAGACTCTTAGTAAGTGTTAATAGGGATTTTATCAGCTTATTTTTGTTGCAGTTTCCAGTTTTTAAAAATGTTTAGGTAATTTTTTCACCATTCAAGATCCTAATTCTTGTAGATTTCATTAGTGTTGAACCATTGCTTTCTCATGTCTCAATCTTTGTATATGCATTCTTTTCAGATGTATTAAACAAACAAAAACCCTTCACAAGCCAGCCTGAAGGTTGTTATTTTCCCTCCGCCTCTTACTTTTCAGGTGTTTAGGATTGGGAAGTTTTACAGAACATCAATTTCTGTTTTTGTTTGTTTGTTTTATTTTGGTACCAGGGATCGAACTCATGATGTTGCACTCACCAGGCAGGTGCTTACACCGCTCAGCCAAATCCTCAGCCCCAGAACATCAATTTCTAACAAATTTTGGAGTAAGATTTTTATAGCTTTATTATTTTGTTTCTTTTCTTGACATTCAGTTTAGGCTTTTTTTCTTCGTATGTTTAGGTTTGTGCTTCTCCCCTAAGCTTGACTGGCAGGCACAAAACTGTTTCCTGTAAGTATTAAGTGCTAAATAGGCCCATGGTAGTTCATAATGCAAAATGTTCAGAAAGCTCCCTGCCATGGTGAGAAAACATGTGTGAGCCCTACAGTAGTGGGAAGGTAGCCAGGTTTCCTCTTTAAGTTGATTGCTCTCCAATTTGACTGCTTATTAGAGTGCAGGGGTGTGTGTCCGTGTGTCCCCTCCTGCCTCAACAGCAGTGGAATTTTACAGTTTTCTGGGTGTTATAAATTATAATTTGAGTACCACTGCTCCTAGATTGTTGTCTCTGTGATTCTCAGACTGTAGATCCTGTACTGTAAGTCAGTCATTTTCCTTAGGTGGCAAGGATAATATGTTTACTGTTATACTTATCTGCTCAAAAATCTTAGCACCTTAATCTAGTTAAGTTATGGTGTACCCTAAGTTGATAGCTCTCTCTAAGGTAGCATGATTCCATACTGTGCCAACATTAAACAAGATTATCTGGAAGGAGGTTAGAAAGAGGCAGATCTAAGCTTTTCTGATTTTAACCAGTGTATTTTGTAGCAACTATTTGAGGTTTTTTCTCATTTTTCTGTATATTCAACTGTATTTAGGAATTTATAAATTCTGGTACTGAGAACTGAACTCAGGACCTTGTGCCTGCCAGGTAGGCACTTAGATACTTTGCCTCAGGGGTGTTTTAATATAAGAACAGAGAATATACAGGATCAAAACTCAAATAATATAAATTAGTGCTAGAGATGAATGTGAAATTGAAGTTTTCCCAGCAGTCTTAAGTTCGACTTTACAGAGGAATGAAATTTCTTGCTAATTTAAAAATAAGATCTGCTTTGTTCCTTTGTTACAGGAACAAGACCTTTGGGCAGGGTATTGGACCAATGTTAGTATGTTCCCCTTTCCCATGTAGTTTTAAGTCTGAATGATTAAAGAGGCAGCTGCTGTTCTGTTGGATTAGCTCAATTATAATGACTTGATATTTGATTGGGTAGTTTTAGTTCCTTTGTCTGTTGTGGTTCAGCTGTGACTCCAGTCACGTGACTAATCTCTGCGACAGGAACTGGAGAGAATATGCCTAATGAAGGTTTAGATTAGTCACTGCTTTTGAGCTATGAGCCTTGAACTAAAAGTTTTCTTAAATTTCTGTTCATGAACTTTGGAACATATACCCTTATGAAAGTGGAAAAGTTACGTTGTATCATGATATCTATTTCTTGTTTATTTTAAACAGTGTGTTAACCTGATTTTAATGATCAGTGTCAGAAAGCAATAGAGACTAAGATAGTACCTTGGTGGACTAGAGAGACTACTGAATTATTAAGAGAGTCTGTTAAGAATCAGTCTGGGAATCCATAAGCAACCACAATTTAAAATTGAAGTAACATGTATCCTGAGAAAGTAATTACCCAGAGCCTTGATTCTATCTTCACTAGCTGTATAATATTGGCAATGGGTCAGTTTCCCTGAGCTACATTGATAAGTTAGGAATAGTGGCAATATCTACCTCTCAGTGGTGTGAGGATTATATAGGTGAAAGTTTTTTTAAATGCTAAGGCACTATGTAAATATTTACATAGTAAAGAATTCTAAGATGCTTCCCCTTCAGAATTGCTCTTTTTGGGACCTGTGGGAGTCAGAGAATCAAGAAACCTCTGAATTCAGGTCAAGTGTGTGGTTTCCCCTGTGTTCCAGAATTACCAGGACTGGCTCAGATTGGTCAAAAGCAAAAAGAGGGATAGGAAGACCAATGTTTAGATCCATCAGAAGACATTAATGGGTCTCTGAAGTTGATACTACAGACATCTTCATTAGAGGACTCAGACATAAATGCTTAGTATTTCCAACCAGAATTAGAACACAGATCTTTCTGATTCTGGAATATATGACTTGCCTTCTACTTAACCATTGTCTGGGGGGAAAATGTATGTGGCTAATTACAAGATAGAAAATTGTAGTTTGAACATCTGGTGGTGGCGGGGACAAGCAAAGCAACTAGAAAAGACTGTGTGCAAAGATGTGTTAACTGGGTAGCATTGTTTTGGAGAAAAGGCTTTAGAGAATAATACCTTTTCCCTTGTGGAGGCTTAGGTAGTTAGTTTGTTCGACTGATTGATTTCGAGACAGAGTCTTGCTATGTAGTTCAGGCTGGCCTTGAACCCACCATGTACCCTAGGCTGGCCTCACACTTGGCAGTGATCTTCCTACCTTAGCCTCCTAAATGCTGGGATTATAGGTGTGTATCACCACTCCCAGCTAGTTTGGGTGGTCTTGGGTGGTCCATTATGTTATTTGGCCTTTAAAAAAATGAGTGTTTACTCTGTACTCTTAAACCTAACTCAGTTCTCTCAGCAGCCTCCAATTTTCAAAAGTGGAAACTGAGGTATGTTGTCATTAGTTAAGTAGCTTATCCAAAGCTTCAGAGATAAGTGAGAAAACTAGGGTTTTATTTTAAATAGCTTGCCTAGCTGCCCACTGTATTCACAACAGCAGCCCTATGAATTGAATTGGCAGAGCAGGGTTTGTTTGATGGGAAAGCTGACCTGAATGGAGGTAGGGAAGCCAACTCTAACACTAGACTTTTTTTTCTCATTGGCTTGACTCAGGTCTAGGGCAAGAATTGCACTTTAGCTGCATTTTATGCCCAGCAGTCAGGCTTGAGTTTAGATAGTGAACTCATAAACGTGAAGTCACTCGACCTTTAACACCACCCTGTAAGAGAGGCAGGTATAGATGGTGTCATTTGTCACATGGTAAAATTGAAGTCAAATAACTCAGCATTGTGATGTCATAAAGTGTACACATGTAGGCTTTAGATTTGTGTTTGGCTGTGCCACTAACTTGATTTCTAACTTCAGGAAGTATTTTAAACATTTAGAGCCTTGCATTTTCCTCTGAAATGGAAATAGCTATATTTTGCCAGTTGTGAGTTGTTATATGTAAAGCACTTAGATGGTACCTGGCAATAGTTACTATCTATAAGTGGGGTAAGTGACGTAGTAGTTGTCTTCATTTCTGTTACCATTGTTGGCTCAAGGCAAACCAGGAGCAGAGAACCTTGTTGGCTTCTGATTGAGATTGCTAGATGAGTGAGGGACCCTAGCCTATAGTCAGGAGTAGGGTAAGGCCTTCAGGAGCTTGGGAATATGTTCTCGCTTTAGAAGGTGTGATTGAAAAATACGATATATATTTAAGAAAAATTTATTACAGTAAAAGACATTGCTATTAATCTCTCAGAATATTCCCTCTTGCTTTGAACAGTTAGCTTGTCATTTTTGCCACTTTTTGAAGCAGTTCCACAAGTCCTGTTTTGTGATTACTTTTAGTTTGTGCTTTTGAGGCTACCTCAGTATCCCGAATCTGTTCAAAATACTGACTTTTTATGGGCATTTTGACTTTGGAGAAAAGCCAGATGTTAGGATGTCAGGCCCAGTGAAAAAGGTAGATGAAGATACACCATTAACTTTTTTTTTTTTTTGTCTTTTTGAGACAGGGTCTCTCTGTGCAGTTCAGGCTGGCCTTGAGCTCACTTTGTAGCCTAGCTGGTCTCGAACTTGCAACAATCCTCCTGCCTTAGCCTCCCAAGTGCTAATGTCATGAGCTACCATGCCCAGCTTTTTTTTTTTTTTTAAAGGGTTTTTTTTTTTGATACCAGGGATCAAACTCACGACTGTGTGCTTGCAAGGCAGACACTGAATGCCGTGGAGCTAAATCCCCAGCCCCAACCATTAACATTTTTAAAAGCCTTCCTCACCAGGTACTGTGTTGAATGGTATTTGGCAGTGAAATTTTGATCATACCTCATAAAGAGTTGTTCAGTATGTGTTCAGAGATTAATGGCAATGTGTCACTGTAATAGATTTTTAAAGGTTAAACATTGACATTTTATGTTCTAGTTTATTTTATTTTATTTTTTTGAAAGTGATAGAGGACTTTTATTTAAAGAAAGAAAAGAAAATGAAAAAAACAAAATAGAAAAAAAAGTAGAATACAGAATTCAAAAATCAACCTAAAATCACTAGTTGATACACTACATATTGTCATCTTAAAAATAGTTGTTAAAGTTACAAAATCAAAGCATAAAAAGTGGCTAGACACTCAAACATTGACAGTGCAAACCTTTCTGTTTAATGATCTAACAGAAATTTAATAATATGGTCATCTATCTTACAAACTATACATCCCGTTATATCCTTTAGAGCACTTTCCTTCCCTTTCACTTTTACAATATCTATTATACTTTTTGGATCCCATTCTTTCAGTTTTATTTTTTTATACTAGAGAGACAATGTGATATTTACTAATATGAGTTGTTTATTAGGATATTCTCAAGTTGCCTCCATTTACCTGTAATATGCTATGTTGTCTTGTCATTTTGAGACAGGGTTTTACTATGCAGTTTAGGCTGGCCTTGAACTCACTTTTTTTTTTTTTTTTTGTCTTTTTGAGACAGGGTCTCGCTATGCAGCTCAGGCTGGTCTTGAGCTTATTTTGTAGCCCAGGCTAGTCTCAAACTTGCAATAATCCTCTTGCCTCAGCCTCCCGAGTGCTGGGGTTACAGGTGTGAGCCACCATGCCCAGTCGGCTCTGGCCTTGAACTCACTTTGTAGCCCAAACTGGCCTTGAACTCACAGTGGTCTTCCTATCTCAGCTTCTTAAGTGCTAGGATTATAGGTGTATGCCACCATATCTGGCTAGTTTGTGTCTTGTTAGCGGTAGATCTTTTTTTTTTCTTTAATTTTTTTTTTTTTTTTTTAAACAGGATCTTGTATGTCGTTCAGGCTGGCCTTGAATTCACTCTGTAGCCCAGGCTTGCCCCAAACTCAAGGAACTTCTGCCTCTGCCTCCTGAATGCTGGGATTATAGGGGTGCACCACCATGTCTGGCCCTGTGTAGAACATTTTAAAGGGAAACGGAATAGTAAGAAATGCAGGTGCACTTTGGAGTTGAAGGACCTGAATCTGAGCCTGACTTTATTAATAGCTAGCTGTGCTTGAGCAGATTACTTTAGCCTTTGAGTCATAATTTAGACATCTATAAAATTGAGCCAGTAGTACTTGCTAAATTTTGCAGAATTGTTCTGGCTCAAGGCAAACCAGGAGCAGGTCACCTCCCTTCTCTCGTTATCCCTCAGACCAAAATGATGTCCTCACAGAAGAACATCGACTTTTTTTTTCTTTTTTGGGAATTGAACTCAGGACCTTGTGCTTGCCAGGTAGGCACTTATACTGCTGAGCTATATCTCCCATAGCAAGAACTATCTATTTTTATAATGTTAATAGGTACCAAATGGTCAGGCACTTACCTTCACTGGCTTAGGCATTCCTTCACTCAGAGACATTGGCCTGTGTCTTGTCCATTCGGCAGGAGGTAGTGTAGAGTAGTGAGAGGGAACATGGGCTTCAGAGCCACTCTGCTTGGTTGGAATCTTGGCTCCACTCTTTACCAGCTGTATGAACTTTGATTTTTTCTTGTCACCTTATAGGGGTTTTGTAAGGATTCAGTGAGTTCACTTGTTTAAGCTGTTGAGAATGTGTCTGGCTGTTACTGTTACCTGTTGTGTTACTATCTTGAGAGCAGCTTGCTGCTTAGAGGCCTGGAAGCTTTGAAGATAATCTGAATGAGCGATATGTTTGGATCAAGCACTGTCTGCAGTTTAGCTGGGTAGAGTGTGCAGTTTGAAAGTCTGCTAGGCAGTCCTGTCAGTATTCTTAATAAACCTTTTAAGTTCCTCTGGGTAAGACCCTAGCTAGTGCTGAGCTTCGCATATGTTTAGTCCTACTCCAGAAATAATGATGTTTTACTATCTTTCAGTGTGTCCCCATAATCTCTGAGGAATGCAAGCCAGAAATGAGAGACTGCTTACATTTTAAAATAATAATGACTTTTGTAAGGAAAACAGTTGCTTAGGTTTGTACAGCTATTTGATAACTAAGCTTCAGACTTTTTTGTACTTAGGTCTGTGTTCTTTGTAGCAACTTGGTGTTATTCTGTTTTTATGGGGTTCCTAGGGGAGTATTGTTACTAGGTAACTAGGGTTTAACCAGTGACCCAGGGATTGTGACCATGGTGTGAGAGTGGCAGCCAGTGCCTTTCTAGCTCAAGGAGCTCTCAGAGGCTGTGGTACTTTCTCCTGGGCCAGAGGTGGGTCTGATGCACCTCTGGGAATGGTAATAGTAATAATAAAAAGAAGAAACAAAGGGTTATTTACCCCATTGAGAATGGGTAGAAGGAACTTTGTGAATGCCTCTGATTTCAGTAGAGAGATACTCTTATTCTGCCTCCTTCAGTTACTACCTACAGTGATTGCTCACAATATTTCTTACCATGCTTTGTTTTTCTGTGGTGTGCTGTGGGTGGTGTATCAGACTTTAGGCTCAAGTCTATTGTGAACTTTTTCTCCTAAATATCACTGACTTACTACAGTTCATTTATTTGTCCATTAATTCATTTATTAGCAAATACTTTGTGTCTACTGTGAACAGACAAAATTCCTTTTGCCAGTGGAGCTTATATTGTAGTGGGAGGTAGACACGAGTGGACTTTTATAAAACAGGAAGGGATTCTACCGTTTATCAGCTTTCATTCTTTAGACTTCTGGGATTTTAGAAAGAGTATCCATAGAAGTCTTTAGAATCATAAAAGGGAAAAATTGCCTCTTTAAAAATCTAGGTTTAGTATTATAGCACTGTAATTATTTTAAACAGCTAGACTTTTAGATTGTTTTATTTCTTTTGATTTTTAATTATCTTGAGGATGTTAGTTTTAGAAGTCTTTAAAGCTTCCTCAGGAGTTTTACTTTATTCTGTTTTTAAAACGAGAATGTTAAATTCCTGTTAAGTCCTACAGAAAAAGTTGGGCTCACAGTTGGAGCCCAGTTTAGTGTAGAGTTTGGCACTGTGATCCAGTTGGAAGTTTGACAGCTGACCCCAACTTTGTATTTCTATTTTCTAGTTAATGTAAGTTTTTTTTGTTTTGTTTTGTTTTGTTTTTTGTCCATTTACATGTGGTGGTTTCCAGACAAATCAACATTAACAACTACAGATTTTAGGGGAAGTCGTGTACACTTAGAAGAAAGTCAGGATTATCTTCAGTCCCTCATTTTACATGGAGAAAAGGGAGGCCAGTATTGCAAAGACTACAGTAGTGAAGGTCAGTCATCCTGCTGTATTGGCTGTTTAACTGGTCCCATCACTTAGGCAGATACTTGAAGGGACCAAAGAAAATGGCCTTGAGATAGATCTGTAATGACCCAGAGCAGCCACTAGATGGCAGAGAAACAGCAAGGAAAGTCTGGCCCTATTGTGCACTTAGGACTTACTGAGGTTTGTAGCATTTCTCATTGTTCCTGAGAGGACAGTACGGTGTGAAATTTCTGGGCAAAGAGCCTGCTGCCCATAGTTATACCTGTAGCCTATACTTGGATTTCTGAGAATCTTTACTGTCTTTCAAAGCCAGTGATCATCCATCATGTTTTTCAAATAATTGCTGCCAATTCTCTTAAATTGAAGTCTGTTTAATTCTCATGAAATTGTCTGCTTTTCAGATAGCCTTCATCCAAGATTGGTCTTCATTTTCTTAAAATTTTTATTTTTTGGATTTAAGTGCTAAATAACCCAGAAAGGGATATATTCAAATATCATATGAATAGCAGTTTTGAAATGTTTATCCTAATAGGAAGACCTGATCAACTTTTATGCCTTTATTTCAAACTGGGAGGAAGAGCCAGTGGAATAGATTATAAGAATCATAGCAGTGGAGGCCAATGAAATGGGGAGCTGCTTGTGAAAAAGAAAAGAATACCAGATTTATAATGGACTGCAAACTCTTGTCAAAATTTAGAAGCCACATAATGTTGATAGCTCTTCATGCTTCAGTGTATTTTCAGTAAAACAAAGCTAGTAATATACATGGATTAAATGGGTTAATAACTAGGTGATACTTAAGATCAGTGCTTTGCATACTACACATTCAGAAAGTGCCATTGGCTTAGTATGAGAGTAAATCCATGCTTACTAAAATCTCTGATCTAGATTAAAGAAATGACAAGGTATACTATACTTGGTACTTGCCAGACCACAGTTAAGTGGTTTTTTTCATGAAGTACACGTTTTTTTGTATTATTGATTGTTAGTTTATTGTTGATTTTGTTTCTTACCATTAAAAAAGCTCCAAATTTAAAAAATAAAATAAAATTTTAATTTTTAATTTTTAAATTTTGGTTATAATCGAGCTTTGGGATAGACTCTGTCTTTGGGGAGCTTGTAGACCAAGCCATTCTCTGTTATAGACAGACATGTTCTGTGCTTAGGAGTGGCAATCAAATTTGGGCTGTCAGAGGAATAGTGAGACATCTCTGTGTGGAACAGGACTTAGAGGGAATTGGTTTATTTCAGGGCTGCTGAAAAGTTTAGGTTGGTTTGAATGTGTGCTAGCAGAGAACTTCTCTTTAGGCATTCATTGGGACCATAGATCGTGTGACCTACCTTCACATTCTTACATGGTTTTAAGTCACGATGGTCAGAATAAGGAAGTAAGTGGGATGTTCAGTGTTTCCTTGGGCCATTCAGAAAGATTCCTATAGTTTAGTTTCTCATTTGTATATCTGATAGAGTGGAGGCCCCAAGTTCATGAAGATTTGTGAGTAGAGGATGAGAAAGCAGATGAGTTTGGAGGAAGGTTTGTAAGGTCTTGGACTAGAAGTAGCTTGGAGAAATCCTGCAGTCGCTTGATGAATGACCTAATTAGGGGGGACTAGGTAAACCTCTGGTCCTGGGGTTCTGCCACTAAGCTGAGAAGGGTTGGGCAGGCCTGAACACTAGACAGAAAATAAATGGACCCTGTGCCTTTTTAGGTCTGGAGTGCACTGGGAACCAGCTGGCTCTGGGCTCACATAATTTGATGGTCTTACTATACCTGTCATCTTTTCTTAACTGATGTTTGAGCCTCTCCTTGAATCCAGTGTGACGTTGAAAGTGTAGTGAGTTGAGGTGTTTGAAGAGAAGGATGAAGAGAAGAAGGAGAGGGAGAAGTATATATCAGTAATGTAAAAGAAACCAACGGAAAGAGCACCATGGTCACAGTATCATCTGTTTATAAAGTTGTGGTAAAATGCTCTCATGATCTTCATAAAGTCCCATGAGGGCAGGTGTTTATTTTACACATGAGAAAACTGGTTTAGAGTTGACCTTCTACAAGATCTCACAGGTTGAACTAGCCCTTTGGTTCTAAATTGAATGCTCTCCCTGCTTTTGTGTGGCTGATACCTTTTCTAGCCAGTAGGTTCTGAGGGCAAGGAGGCTAGGACCAGAGTACCACTAATTCACAAAGTTGGCCTGGTTTATCCTTAACCTTTCCTGAGCCTCTGTGTTTGCTCCATGAAGCCACACAACTGATGGCAGGCTGTTGCTATCACTTGTTCAAATTGAGGTAGAAGTGACTCAGGAGACCAGGCTTCAGATGTTAAAGGGAAGCAAATACTCTTCTTTTGAAGTTGAGAAACTGGGAGTTAAGGAAGAAGCACTGGGGAAAAAGCAGCTTTAGAATTACCTTAGAAGTTATAGCTTTGGAATATATCAGATTTAGGTTTCTAACCCCATCTACTAGGTATGACTTTGGAAAAGTCCTTTAATCTCCCTGAACTTTAGGTTCTTCATACATAAATTTAAATAGCTCCTGTGCAGTGAAGTGAGGACTTAGGGGGCTGAGAATTTAGCTCAGCGGCATAAGCGCCTGCCTGGCAAGTGCAAGGCTGTCAGTTCAATTCCTGGTACAAAAAAAAAAAAAAAGACTTAGAGCCATGTGCACAGAGAATGGTGTGTCATGAATGTCCACCACATCCTACTTATCTACAGTCTTTCTTGTGTGCTGCCACTGGCAGGCGCTTGATTGCTTTGTACTCGATGAGCTGAGAGCACACATCCCAGTCCAGGCCTGGTTCTTGGGAAGTTTACCCCAGGGGCTATAGAATCTGATGAATTTGTACTTTCCCAGGAGAAGCGGGGGGATGTCTTTAAGCTTCTCACTGGCTGCTGAGCCCAGAGACAAAGGGGAGACAAGCCCCAGGGCTGAGACAATCATGTCTTTATTATCTCAGATGTCTCAGGCCTGTCCCCCGCCTAGAGATATATGGCTGGGAAGGCCAACTCCATGGCCTCGGCGTGATTCCAGGTCCTAGGAATGTCTGGCTGTTTTATAGCAAACAGGATCACGCACAACAGCACAGCATCCAGGCATCCCCACCCCAGCAAGCACATTCTCCTTGCCAACTTACAAAAACAGTGGGGCCTGCAGCAGTTTGATACAGGCCCATGGCTCTTGAGGTCCCAGCAGCCTGGCACAAAGCAGCAGCCCTGGGTATTGGCGATACCATCTAAGGCTTTGGATAGGGCTAACAGTGCAAGCCTGCCAGCAGTACCCAGGGACCACCTTTTTTACTTTAGGCCCCAGTGACTCAGTTCTTACTTGCGTGCTGTGGGCTGCCTGGTGCTAGCCTGTTTCTCTCCCTTTTGACCCTTTTGGGAGCAGCTGCAGGGAGCCACTGAGCCGCTTGTTTACAGATGCACTTGGCACAGGATGGGGAGACCAGCCGCGATGAGTCCTTGAGTTCCAGTGTCCAGCTGCTCCCAGGTGCTGGGGAGCCTTCCTTCCACTGTTGGCCTCAAAGAAATGAGCCCACATTGTTGTCTTTGGCTAAAGCTTCAGGAGATGAGAGATGACTTGGAGATGAGGAGACCAGGACATAGTGGGTCAAATGGCTGTCCTGGGCATCATTAGTAACCAAGCTGTGTGGGCTGACCCTTTAGAGGGGCCTTGTGTGGGGATCAAGGGGCACAGACCCAGAGTAAGGCTCTTCTTTGGGGCCCGGAAAGGGGAACTAGTTGGTGTCAAAATACAGGGACAGTAGTAGGAGATAGCTTAACACGTTTCCCAGACTCCTTTATTCTGGACGAAGGGTCCAGGGGAACAGCCACAGCTGTAGTGTTTTGGAATTTTCAAGGGTCAGAACCTACTGTCATGCTGGCCTTTGTTGAGGGGTTAGTCTGTCTGGTACCTATCCAGTGCTCACAGATAGTTTTGTTGCTCTTCTCCCCCTAGTGTGGATGCCTCATCAATTTCTGTGACCTTTATTCGTTGTTTCCTAACTACTTCCCAGACCCTCATATGAAATAAAAGTTCCATATCTCACTCTTAGGAGCTCACAGTTTGTAGGAAATACAGATATGTAAGCACTACTAGTGTGTGTGCATGCTATAGCATGCACCTGAGGGAAACAAGCCTGTAAAAGGGCACTAATCCTTTTTCTGTCAGTTGTGTCTTTGGCTTAACTAAAGTTGGGGAGTCAACTTAAAACAGCTGCTGGATCAGAATGCTCAGGATTGAGGTGGAAGCAGGAGCATTTTGTCATGTTCATGAGGTCACAGCTAATGGTCAGGGCCTGGGTAAGTGCCTCCTAATGTGTGAAGTACTTTGCGTTGCTTTATCTTGACAGGGCTCTGTGAAATGGCTGCTCTTTTCACTCCTAGTTTGTAACTGAGAAAGCAGGTGAAATGACTTGCCTAATGTACACAGCTAGGAAGTAGTAGAGTTGGGGTTATTTTGACTCCAGATCTTTTAACTACTAGACTCTCTTGGGGAGAGTAATATAATACCCGATGGACAGGTGTATGCAGTTTTAAAAATCACTGGTTAGATTTATTTGATTTTAGTCATGAGATTTATTTTGAAATGTTAGGTGGAATGAACAAGATAGGGTTTTGTGACTCATATGCAGGGACTATAAGGTTGAAAACCGCTTGCTTTCCCTGAAGCAGTTCCTTTCCAGGGAGAGATATAACGCTATACAGGAGGAGAGCCATCTGCCATTCTCTCTTACTGCTGTTAGTGTTGAGGTCCTGTCAAGACTGAGGGAACATGCTGCTGTGACTAAAACATGAGTAGTTTGCACCAGGAGTTATATGTCATGTTGAGCATATCCTAGGTTCCAAGAGGAGCAGGTTGGTGAACATGAGGTGTTCCCAGAGTCTCTGGCCCAGGTGGGAGGGGAGAGTACAAAACTTAGGTCAGAAATGAAAGGAATGGGAGAGGGGACTATTTCTTAGACACTACCTGCATCATGGCTCAGTTCTCATGGTAGCCTTCTGAGATGGTATAGATGGGGAGGGTGAGACTCATAGGGGTTAACTCATCTGAGGTCATCCAGCCAGGGAGGGGTAGAAAGGGTTCCCATCCAGATTTGGGTTCCTTTGCTCACAGGGTTCTCTTGTAATACCTCATGCTTGTTCTTTTGAAGAGCAAGTCTAAAGTTCTTTCTTCATACCCCTTCTTATTTGAGTGGCTGAGCTGCCTGCCCTCTCTTAGCCTTTCTCTTTCCAGATTGAGGTAGTCTGAGTTCATAGCAGCAGTCCTACATCCTCTGGGTCACTTCTCTGGATCCACCCCAGCTCCATGATAAATCTGAGGGGCAGCCACTCGCCCTGTCCTGGCTATGATAACCATCAGCTATTTCTGAAACTTTCCAGGTGGCTCCAGCTGTTGTCCAAGAAGGGGATGGAGGAGGCGGCCCAGGCAGCAAGAGGTGCTGGGAGGAAGAGGGATAGAAGGACTCAAAGGAGAAGGGAGACCCAGCAAAATCTCATGTCAGCTAAACCTGCTGCACCCAGGAACCTACCTGTAGTGCCATTCCCTATACCCCAAAACACACTTTTCCTTACTCTTAAAGGAAAGGCAGGTACTGGCCAATGACTACTATCAGCTTCCCTGACCATGCTTCCCAATCCACAGAGAATTTCCACAGCAGTGTTTCACCCATTCTTCCCACAACCAGAATGGTGGAGGTGGGTGGGAGTGGTGAGCCATGTAGAGCAGAGTAGTACAGACTTGGTGCTACATTATCTTCATCTGTTTTATAGGTGAGATTGAGATGTTTACTGACATGTTTTAGATTTTAAGGCTGTCAGCACTGGAGTTAGAATGAAACCCCAGTTCTCCCAGTGAGGGAAAGAGGCTGCCCAAGGGATGGGAGTTGGGAAGAGATGCTTTTGTAGGGTTACGGTTGGGTGCTGGTTAAAGTCCTGCTTAGGAAACTACTTGTTTCTGTGTGCTTAGGATCTTTTTTTGTTTCAGTGTCCTGGTAAAATACCTTTAAAAGAATACTTCCCTATTTGGCTGAGCTGAAGGGGAAGAGGACTTACTATGTCATCTATACCTTGATCCAGGCTAGATGTTCTAGAGCCAGGTGTGAGCAGACCAAGAGGAGTTTGAATTGTGGGTTGTCAGCCTCTCCTTGGTGTGGGCAGGACCCTGACAGCCCATCTGGTAAGCTTGGACCTGGGCCTGAACTCTTCTGCCATACCAGCCACAGCAGAGTGGTGTGGAGGGCTGCTGTTTCCTGCCATGACTTCGTCAGCCCTGGCAGCCAACTCTAGCCTCTCTCACCTTTTGTGCCTAAAGAGAAAACTGTCTGTAGAGTAATGTGTAGGTCCCAGCAGCATGTCAGGGTTTAGCTCGGGACAGATATTATTTTGTGAGGAGAAGGTGGGCTCAGGATTCTGTGGCCCTCTGGCCAGACAGCAGCAAAGGCAGATCTAGGTTGGCAGTGGGTGAAGGGAGAGCTTGTGGAGTAGGGAAGGCTTTAGTGACACTGCATCCTGACTAGAGGCCTAAAGGCCTAGGGGAGTCTCTTCCTTTCTGTGGAGGCTCTGTCTCACCCCTGAAGTACAGATAAATCTACCTTTCAGCTTACCCAGTAGGGAATATTTATGTTTAGTGGCTTGCTGGTGCCCATTAAATGAGATGATGCTATGCTGATAAGGGGTTGTGATCAGTGAGGTCCTCTGTAAATGAGCACAGCTGGTAAGCACAACATCCCACATGAGGAGGCCATGGCTGTTTCTTCCCCAGGTGGAAGCTCCAAAGAGCTGAAGTTCCACTGCAAAGTCTGTTTATAGCCTTTGTTTCGGGCAAAACTGTGAGGACTTGGAGGTTGAGGAGAAAGGAGTCTGGCTAGGTGAGGGACCACATCAAGAGTGCAAAGTTTGGTTCTAAAAGAAGGTACCTCTGGGCTCAGGGTTAATGAAGGTAGGATTGGTCTGACATTCAGAAGTTGAGGTGTCTGAGAAGAGTGGCCTGGCTTCCTACTTCTTGGTCTAACACTTCGTGGTAGAACTTGTCCTACATTCTTCCCTTGGTGCCGTCTACCCCATTTGTCAATCTGTGGGCCTTGGTTTGTTTCTTCATCTAAGTCCTCTTTGCCTTCTCTGCTTGGAGGCTCTACTGCAGCTTCGCCAAGTTTGACTGGGGCTAGATTCTAACTCTGCTCCTGAGTCTTATGCATAATCTGTTTCCTCGATGGATTGTGAACTCTGAGGGCAAGAGCCAGGTCTGAATTGTCTCTTGGCTCCCACATCCAGTATGGATCCTGTATCGTTGGGCTCTGACCAGAGAGCCTCATTTGGGCTGGCCAGAGTGGCAAGGCCTCTCACAGGTGGTGTGGTAGAGGTGGGAGTGTGTGCTGAATCAGAATACATGGCTCCTTGTGTCTAGCTTTCTTTTCCCACTGGCCCATGATTTGGGAATAGTGGCTGCTTTTCTGGGGCAGCCAGGGTGCCTGTCTAGAGTGTGCTGTGTGTACTGTCAGCTCTTCAGCAAGCCTTGGTCCCACTCTTAACCTAGAGAAGCCCTTGGGTTATTGCTGCTGTTCTTGGCGGACCACTGGGCCCTTCAGCAAACAGGCGAGTATGCACCCGGCTTGGGCCTGTTTGTGTTGGCCTAGTCAGGCGGGGGATTAGCTCAGCTGGGTTGCTAATTGCCTCCAAAGTGCCAGCCGGGATGCTGACAAGGGCTGGGTCTCTAGTCCCCTCCTTCCCCAGTGGGCACTGTGCCAACCTTGGAGGCCTGGCTCAGAAGGGCCCCTTCTCTCCCATCAGTTCCTGCTTGGCCTAGACCCTTGAGATGTGAGCAGGGGGTCAACAGGACTGGCAGCTCAGGAAGAAATGAGAGAGATGCCTATGAAGTCATTGCCTGGGCCAGGCAAGGCACACTCCATACCTCTCCCTCACATCCTTAGCTGACCCACCTCTCCTGCTCAGATGCTTTCTGAAGCTCAGCACTTTCTCCTCTTATTAGGAAGCTGCTGGGCTCACCTCAGCCTCAGCACTTTCTCATTTGTTTTCACCCTGTATTCCTATCTGTCCTCCTTCCCTCTACCTTCTCAGTCAGGTTTCAGCCTCTGACTTGTTGCCCTGTTCCTTCAGTTCCCTTCTACTCTGTTGTCCTCTGTTCTTGCCCTTGGGTGGCTCCTAGATGCCCTTAAGCCTGCCTCTGGTGCCCCTGTATTTCCCGGGCACTGATTGTTGTCAGGAAGAGGCAGAGGGCATGCATGGTGGTGGTAGTGGTCCCCTGTAATCACTTCACTTTCACAATTCCGTGAGCTCAGAGGGCAGCAGCTGTTGAGGATGGAGTCTGAGCAGAGCCTCTCTGCCAGCTGATTCAACCTTAGGGTGCAGAAAACCTTCTATCCCCTGGGTGGAGCTTTCCAGGCATGCCCCAAGCCCATCTTGCAGGTCTGTGGCTTTTACCTCTACTTTTGACTGTGTTTCTTGACTCTGGCTCCCTGGCCTCATCCTGCTTCTTGCCCATACTGTAACCTCAGCACAGTCCCTCTTGCTGGTGCCTAAAGGAAGCTTTGTCCTGCCTCCTCTATGTGGAGCGCTCCTTGTGGATCACCTTCCTTCTGATTTCTAAGGTAGAGTCAAGTTCAGGGTGTCTGCCTTAGCTTGTAACCAGTTCTACATTGTCTCTTTCTCTTGTTTCATTCCCTCTTTCAGCCCTTTAAGCTTCTATTTACCTTAACTGTTTCCTTTGTTCCTGGGAAAGAATATTTATAGTCAGAGTTTCCATTTGTTGAGCTTTAATATATAGCCTTATTTAATATCTCCAAGAAATGGGTTCTATTATTTAGCCCCATCTGGTGTATTGGTGGTGGTGGGGCAGCCTCACATTACAGAGAAAGAAATGGGTCCCAGAGAAGACAGTGAATTATCTGAGGTTCTGTGTAGTGAAGAACTGACAGTGTGGGATCCAAACCCAGCTTGTTTGGTTTCAAAATCTGGGACTGTTTCACAGTTCTAGAAAAGACTGGCCCTGGACACATTGACTTCTGTGTTCTATCTTGGATTCTGTATATCTGCAGTCTCTTTTCCTGCCTTTTATCTTTATTTGAGGATTTTAATCCATCCCTACTCCAGACTGTATCCCCTCAGTTCTTCACAAATGGGTATATACCCTGCTGTCCTGAAAGCACTTTCTTTCAGCCCTTTATTTCACTAAGCTTTTAGAAAGCCAAGCCTAAAACCTGGCTGCTCCCAGGTGGTCTCTAGTCTTCTTAACTGCTTCATTGCAGGTGACAGACAGGCCCTGGGCTCCCTTGGTAAGGATGAGGACTTCTAAAGTTGAATGAGGGATCCTGAGGAGCCAGTCAGTCTCTTCATCAACAGGAAGCCACTTGGGCTGAGGCTTTCACTTGAGTTGTATGAAGTTCTCAATTCCATCTCTGAATCCTGACTGGTTCTAATCCTGGAGTTTACTTCTTGTCACAGGCATTAGATTCCTTTGTCCCAGTGAGGAGCTAAGTTCCATAGTCCTCTGCCACTTGCTCTGGTCCCCTACCATTCATCAGATCCTCCTTCCCACATCAACACTCTTAATTAAAGTTCTGATCATCTTATTCAGGCTAAGGTTTAAGTAGCTGGCCATGGTTCAGTGGAACAGAGTCAGAACCACTAATGGACTTATAGACAGCAATGGGCCTTAAGCCTGCTATTCAGAAGAACCAAAGGCAAAGTGGGGCGGGGCTCTAACATCTGTAGAATTTGATGTTAACTTGCTTTTCCCATGTCCTTCTCCATGTCTGTCTTCCTAATCTGTTGTTTAAAAGAAAATTCACTATCACAATTGGCAGATAAAGAAATAATACTTTTATCATATATCAGAGACTGTGTCATAGGGATGTCACAATGGCAAGAAGCCTAGTATAAAAATTAGATAGGGTGGGGCAGCAGAATGGGTAGCAGCATCCAGAGCTGGGGTTTATCCAGCCCCAGGCCTTAGAGGACCTCACTTTTGCTTTGGGACAGAAATACTGGGGAGCAGTTCTGATCAGTTTCCAGACCTGTGCGCAGCCACGAGAGGATGTGCTATGTCATACCTTTACCAGTTCTTTTTTATTAATTATTTTATTATTATTATTATTTTTATTTAGGACAGTTTGCAGCGGAGCATGTAGCTTTTTTTCCTGTGGCTGTGGATTTCATTGGCCTTGGCAGTACTGGCTATACCAGTAGGCCATGGTATTGGTTCCTAGAATATGGTCTGATTGACCTTGGCCCCACAACCTTCAGAATCCTAGGAGGATTGATTTGCTTTGAGGAGCTCCCTGGCAGGTGGGAATGTGAAGCCTGTGATCAGGCACGTACCTTCTTTCTGTTTCCTAGGGCAGTGCCCATTAAAGCAGCAAGCAGTGTGGACTGCTCCTCCAGGTAGGGGAGAGTGGCTCAACTCTGCCTTGGGGTGGGGAGTGTCTCCACTGGTCACTTGTCTGGGTCTGGCTGTGTCAGTGAGGGGATAGTGTTTTCCCTGGCATGGAGCAGGCAGCTGAACCAAGTCTGTGAGAGGAGTAACAGGCCCAGCTGGGTAGCTGTGGGGATCCTTGGTCAGCTCAGCTTTCACCCACATCAGAGCCAGCCTGTCTCAAGATTATCCTCACATTTGAATGGGGCTGCAGCATCTCACTTGGTTTTAGACTCCTCCTTGGACAGACATTGAGCAGAGAGCTTGGCTAAGGGCCAAGGGTGTTGACCCTTTTCATGACAGAGCCAACACCAGAAGGCATAAACCACAGGGCTTAGAGGACAGTTTCTGCAGGTCTGAGCCCCTATACAGAATCTGGGACTTTGCATTCCTGACACTGAATCCAGGATCCAAGAGGTTAGACCAAATAGCAAGTACCCCAGAGCTTAAGCCCTCAAACCTGGAGCCTAGAGCCCCACTGTGGGGGGCAGCATAGAGACCAAGCAAGCAGTTCTTCAGATAGTTAGGAACCCAGCAGAATAGCAGCTGAATGTTTGCATGTCTTATTCAGGGAAGTCTGGGTGGGTACCTGTTTTGGTTGCTGTGTAGAATGAGGCCTGGTTTGTTAGTACTGTCTCTTGGGACATCTTCTGCAGTACCATAAGATACCTGGAGGTCCTGGTGATGCAGTATCTCAGCTGCTGAGACTCACTAGTCAGCCTTCCAGCCATTCAGCTCTGCCTCAGAGCCTGCTGTTCCTCAGCCACCACATGGGCTCCAGCCCAGCCTGTGGTCTCTGGCTCCTGCCTTTTCCCAGTCCCTTTTCTTCCAGCCAGAGCCCCATTCCCACAGATCAGACCCAAGGAGACCTGCAGTGTCTGTACTTTTGGATATAGGAGCCAAGAAGGAGTAGCAGAGGGGCCAGCAAATGCCTCAGTGCAGGGCCTGGGACTCAGTATTTGCTAATAAATTTTTTTAGTGAGATGATGGGGGAGTACTTTTCATTGCATGGCCCTGTCCTGTGGTATGCATGAGATTTGCATTTTCACTTTCAGTGAGGACAGTCCTGGGGGTACATGGGGTGACAATCATAGGGACCTGACTGCAAAAGCATGGGCTCTGATTCAGGATGGCAACCTAAACCTCCTGCCCAAGAGGGACTAGGGGGTAGCAGTTTCCCCTCCAGAGGGGCCAAGCTGGAAAAGGGTGGGGTCCAGGACAGGACTATAGTATGGCCTTCTCTTGTCAGAACTTCACCTGAACTTGTGCTTGAACATCCAGCTGCTCATGTGAGGGCTAAAATGAACTCTTTGCCTATTTTCTTTCAAGGAGTTTGGGAGACAAGGCTGTAGGTTCAAGTTGCCATGTGACCCTGTGTATGTGTGGGGTGAAGAATGTGAGCTCTTTCTTTCCAGGCAGTGTGATTTCCATCAAGATTGTACTTATTTTCCCTGCCATAAAATTACCTGTTTTCCTAGATGGCAGCATCTGTAGCCCTGTGGCTTTAATGTTCCTTGTTACCCACATTATGTCTGAAAGTAGAAAAATGAACACGGATAACAAATGAGTGGTCAGCTATGATCATCTGTGAACAGCCAGAGGCTTGAGCAAAGACCCTTTGGTCAATGGCATCCACAAAGGCTCAAGCTTTGGGGAAGCCCCACTTGGTGCCCTTGGGGTTGCCTGCCTGGTTTTGGCAATAAATAACATGAGGACCCAAAAACCAAACCAAAACAGAAAATACAACCAGTATCTCTGGGGGTAGGTGGTGGGAGACTGTTTAAATTACTGGCCTTCCCTGGGCCACTTAGGTGGTTGCTTGCACAGGCTGTGTGCAGTCACCGGCACGTGTGCAACTCTACAAGCCGCTGGCATTGCCGGCACTTGACAAAGCAGCACCAGTGGAATTTGCAGCTGCAGCGTTCAGCCAGCTCTACCTGAGCCGTGTGGAAGCCGCGACCACAGCACAGCAGCTCACAGCCATCGATGGCCTTGGATGTCTTGTTGCATGTGCGGCCCCTCGTGCCCAGCACACCGCTGCGTATGTCCTGCTCACAGAAATCTGGGCTGGGCTCCAAGTACACCAAGTCCTCATCCGTATGCGGCTTGAACTGTGCATTACGTGGCACCAGTGCCCTGGAGGAGCCCACACGGCGTGGCTCTACCTCAGTGGCACCGTCGAATTTCTCCTTCAGTGCGTGGCCCACCTGGCGGAAGGGCGGCACAGCTCGCCAGCACGTCTTTACCTCACAGGAGCCTGACACCCCATGGCACTTGCACTCCACCCGCATGTGGGACAGGATAGCCTGTGGGGAGGGTGGGGAGAGCTGCCATCAGTGGAAGCTGCCGAGGGGCTCTTGGTTGAGGGGACACCAGAATTGGGGTCCCTAGGGACTCGTGCTACAGAATCAGAAGGGTTCGCTGTCTTGCTTTCTCTGTATTAAGTATTTACTCTATGCTCTGCTGGGCTGGTAAGCAAGCTGGGGACAGATGAACAAGAGACTCTTGTGGCGTGTGGGCACTTAGAGGACTGCCACTAAGGTGCAGTATTATATGCAACCATGAATGACAGGTGCTGTGATGGGAAGAGATCCTCTGCACTTAATCTTCACAGGAGCCTCAGGAGTAGGCACTGAGAAGGCAGAAGTTATCACAGTAAATAAAGCACATGACCTATGCTTGATGGTGAAATCCCAGCTCTGCTGCTTGTTTGCAGTGTGTATGTATTACAGGGGACTGCGTATGCACATACATATACACATACATGTATAGATGGGACCATGTTAATCCTGTACCCCACCCTGCCCTGTTCCATACCTCTTTGACGTAGGGAGTTGTGTGGTGCTGGTAAGGGACCAAAAAACACTTCCAGAGAATGATGTGGGAGGGAGTGTTTAAGGGACCCTGCCTGCTACTCATACTTTGGTGCTGAGGGCTAAGGGGTTGCACACTACCTTCCTTCCAGCCTCGTTGTTGTGGAGGTTCATGAGGGCCCGGCTAGACGAGGCTCCCTTGCTTCTCTCCCGTACGTCCACAAAAGACTGTGAGAAGGCTACGCCATAGGCGATATTATCCGAACATCCTGACCACTGGAAGCCTGAGGTGCAGAGAGCAAAGAGAGGGCCACAGTGAGAGTGGGCCGGGGCCCCAGGCCCCAGCCCTCCCCACTGACCACTCTTGCTCTTACCCTGAGGGCTGACCCCATGTACTGTCCGGTCACAGCCACACTTTTCCAACTCCCCACTGCTGCATGCCCGTGTTACTGCAAAGGCCACACCTGCTGAAGAGATGGCGTACACGAAGGCTGCCTCCCGAGTCCCTGTGGGAGGCAGAGAGAAGTATGACTGGGTCCTTTGTGGAGTAGGAGCACCAGGGGCCTGCTGAGTGTTGGAGGCAAAGAAGTTGTGAGCCAGGCACAAAAAGGAGAGCATCTCACTGTGCCCTGAGCTCTGCCCACTCCATTTATGTGGATCAGCTTATCCTCCCAGCATCCTCACCAGGCAAGTCCTCTCATCCCATTTTAGAGAGGTGAGATGTTTTGTCATGGAGCATGTGGCTGAGCCAGTAGATAACCTGGCCTCTGGGTTCCCATGAGTCACCGTTCTCACAAGCTCTCTAGAAGACGCGTTATGGTCATGGCATTTTATTGAAGAGCAAGCAGTTTGGCAAGGCAAGCTGATTTACCAATGCTACAGAGGTATGCAACTGTAGACCTTTACTGCGACCCCAGGTCTGGTTCCCTTTTATGCCTATTTCCCAGCTAGTTCCTTGGGGGATCTGGGGAGTGCCTCTATGACCTTGCCTGGCCCTTCCTCTGAGGCTGGGGCCATTACTGAACATGTCTTGCCTTAGGACTTTAAACCATAATACTAACAGCTCAGGTACTTAACCTCACCTACTGATGATTGGGGTACCCTTCACCCCCACCAACTTTCATCTGCACCCATCTCACTGAGGGATAGAAGAATACCTGGTAAAACAGCCAGGAGGCTGCAAAGCCAGGACTGCAGTAAGGTCTGCCTGCCTCGCCTCTACTCGTGACTGCTCTGCAATTCTATTTTGGTGCGGGCCCTCCTCCCTGCCTGAATGGATGTTTTTATCCTTAGGAGCTGTGCCTGGGGTGTAGCTGCTCTTTCTGGGGGGAGGTGGGGTAGTATGTGAGCAGAGTGCACTCAGCTGGTTGGGTATACGACCAAACAGTAGGCTGTGCTCCCCTTCTAGGCCTTGTGAAGGCCTCTGTGTGCTGTGACTATCCTTCTGTCTCAGGCCAAAGGGTCTGTGTCCACAAGAGTGGCAGGGCAGGCTTTGGCCCTGTGGTTGGCAGTTACCTCTGTGACACCCAGGTCTGTACTCCCAGCTGCCTCAGGAAACAGTCACTGTGGTCAGAGAAACAATCACCTCCTGTGTCCCTGTGTCAGTACACAGAGGCAGAAGAAGCTGAGCGCTTGGGTGGGAGGTAGTTCAGCCCTGACCACTCAGGACGGCCTGTTCTTGGTGTAGCCCTAGAGCTGGGGGTACTAGTACTACCCTCTCCACTGCTCACTCTCTGCCCTGGCTTTGGCATTTTGGGCCAGCATTAGGGGGCCTTGGCTGGAGCAATGGAGCCTTGACAGCCTAAGATGGAATCTTCTCCAAGTTAATTGAGGTTAATAGCAGGATCATGTTGGTTGGTTTTATGCTGTGGCCGCCCAAAGAGGGACGACTTCAATTTTTGGTATTTCTGGTATTTCCAGGCCTGAACCAGCACAAATCTTTGCCCCAAAGACCAAAGGGGAAGGGAGATCAGAGCAAGAGATGGGGCTGATGGAACTTCAGCCTTGGCCTCTTGTGGGCCTTCCTCCTCTAATTCTTTTGTCTCTTAGGCAACTCCTGACCCAACCCCAGCTCTGGGCTGACCTCTGCTCCTAAGTGTTAGTAGTCTTTAGGGTGCAGATCACCCTGTGAGGTTGCTCAGGAAGATCCTCATTCTCTGAACAGCATCCATTGGCTGGGACTCCAGGTTCTCTTTTCCCTGGCTTCGGGAACAAGGATACCATATCCTAGTAGCCCTGAAGGAAGAGACTCTGATGGGAAGATAATAATGAAAGCTAAAGGTCATAGAGAACTTACTGTGTGCACTAAGTACTTCACCTATATTCCTTTACATACTCTTTACAATAACTCTAGAAAATAGATTTATTTGACCCTCCTTTCACAGATGAAGAAACTGAGGCACTGAGTAATGCCTTGTCCAACAATATCCAGCCAGGAGGTGGTGAAGCTAGAATTTGAACTCATGGCAGCCTGGCTCCAGAGATTTTACCTTGACTTTGTTAAGCCCCACAGAGAATTTGGGTTCTGGGAATGCATATGCACTCTTACCTCCTCGTACCTTCTGTGTATGAAGCCAAGGAGAGTTTCCTTAGGTCTGCCCTAAATCTTGTGCTGTAGAGTAAGCCCAGTTCTCTCATGAGGTTTCTACCAGGGTGTGGTGAGCAGTTGGCCTGGAGGATGTGGGCTTGCTGCTGTGCCCCTAAAGTCTATGGCATGGTTTCTCCAGCCTTCAACTCTAGTGCCATGGCCTCTTGCACCTCTTCACCTCTGCCCAGAGAACCAGGTCGGAGCCCTGTGTGCTAGTGGAAGATCTAACAGCTTGTTTTCCCCAGAGGCTGCTCAGACCTAGAAAAGACATTGGGGTACAGGAGTGCAGGAGTGGAGATTCCCCAGTGAAGTGGCAGGTGCTGTGTCTATTGCTGCTGCAGGAGGTGCACATCTTTGTCCTCTCCTAGGTCTCAGTAAGGCAGAGCTCTCAGGTGCCAGCTCCTGCCTATAGCCTCCTTCCTTTTACAACCATTTATTCTTCTTACACCCAGCTTCTTCTGTGATTGCTTCCCAGATCCCCCTGTCCCCTGACACCAGATCTAAGCTCTCTGGGTCCAGCCTTAGTGTCACCTTTTCCAAGGGACTGAGGCCAGCTGGGGCTGGGGATCCAGAAGAATCCTGGAGATCTAATAGTAGTTGTTCTTTCTGTGGGAGGGATTGCATGCCAGGGCCTTTCCACATGTTGGCCAGGGCCCATGACAACCTTAGCAATCAGCACTCTTTAGCCCTACTCTGAAGAAAATGTGTAGCCCAGTGGCTTGCCTGGGTTCCTCCATTGCAGTGAATAGCTAAGTGAGAACTAGAACTGAGACCCATCTGATTCAAGGCTAGGAGAACCTCAGTGTCTGTCCAGATGTTGGAAGGAAGATCATTTGGAGGAGAATCAGCTGAGGCTGAGATGATGCCCTGGGCAGTGGGATTCCAAGGGAAGAGGTGAGAGACAGGCTGTGGTCTGTGAGAAAAACCATTTTGAGGAAGCATCTGAATATGAGACAGTGTAGGATGGCATAGAGGAAAGTCTTTGGGGCCAGACAAAGCCATCACTCATTTGTGATGTTACCTTTGTCTCTAAAGTGGACTCCCCAGCTGTAACGTGGAGATAGTAGTGCCACCTCAGCAGACCAAGCCCGTATGTCCCCTGTATCCCGTCCCAATGTTGTGGTCTTCATGGGACTCCCGGGTGTCTAGCTGGCCAGCCTGCCCTATGCCATTACAATCAGGCCATGGGTGGTTTTATCTTTTTTTGATGAGGGGTTGTCTTTTTTGAGACAGGGTTTTGCTATTCACTTCAGGCAGGCCTTGAACTCACTTTTCTGGCCCAGACTAGCCTTGAACTCCTGAGTCAATCCTCCTGCCCTCCTGAGTGCTGGGATTACAGGCATGTACCACTATGCCCACTGGATGGTTTTATTTTTCACTTGTCTCATGTTTATGTGGCTTCTGCAGCCTGCAGGATCTCCCAGTCAGGAATGTCTTCGGAGTATGTCTTCCTAAGAGCTAAAATTTATCTGATGGCACTGAAAAGCTAACCAGAGAGGTCTCTGGGGAGGAAAGAGTGTTCCCCACCTCCCAACATAATACTAATACTAAGGATAAAAGCAAGAGAATACAGGTTTTTGTGAGGTTCCACCTAGAACTGAGGAGCATTTATGTAAGTCTAGCCTGCTGAGATGGCCAGGAAGGTAGTGTAGATGGGGCAGACACACGGGCCTGGATTTGAACATCACTTTGCCCTAGTACACCACACTGCCTCCTAGGCATGGCAGTCAGCCTGTAGTGGCCTCGGGGCTCTTTGGGTCCTAGAACTTGATCAAGGTCACAAGAGGTGATAGAGGCAGAAGGAGGCTTGGCATTGTCTACAGATGGAGAAAAGCATGAGAGGAGTCACCTTTTCTACTCTTCCCACCTTGCTCAGGCTGGCCCACCTTGAGACCCAGTATAACTGCCAAGTTCCATTGCCTTCCTCAGACCTTTCCATTCATGCAATAGGTGCTTACTGATATGCATCATGTGTAGGTACTGTATAAGACAGGACATCCCTCATCCAGCTCTTAATGTCTGCTGAGCCATGAACTGTTACGTTCCCACTTTCCTGGCTGCCATGAACACCATCTTTATCAAGTTGCTGGTAGTTTTTTTTAGCCTAGAGCATATAGCTTGGCCCTAAATTATATACTCGCCTAAATGTGTATCACTTTCCCCATCTGTCCTCTCTGTAGGCCAGGAGCCAAGAGTGGCCTCCACTGCTTGGTGGGTTTGGCAGCTGTGAGACTTGATAGGCAGTACTGGCAATAGGAGACTCCACCTTCTACCCCCAGCACTGTGGGAGTCTAGCAGCCCTTGATAGGTATCATCTCTGAATCCTCACGGAATCCTAGGAGGCTGGACTGGATTTGTCCTCATTTTATTTATTCGTGTTAATTGTCTTTTTGAGACAGGGTTTCACTATGTAGTTCAGGCTGGCCTTGAACTCACTTTGTGGTCCAGGCTGGCTTTGAACTTGCAGTGATCCTCCTGCTTTAGCCTCGTGAGTGCTGGCATTATAGGAGTGTGCCATCACACCTGGCATGTCTTCATTTTATAAGAAGGAGGATACTGAGGTTTGTAGAAGGTGTAGACCTTGCCCAAGATCTCATGGCAAAGAGCTGGCAGGTCCAGGACCTGGGCACAATACCACCTTCTGCTCCCTGAGCATCCCTTCTCAGCTGGGACATGGGAATCACATCGCACGCAAGCTCAGAGCTGTCACAAGAACGATCTGATGGAAGAAAGCATACCATACGCCCTCAGCAAATGGCGGTGGTTCTTTTTATCCGGGATGGAATGTTAGCTCTGCCTCTTTCATGCCTGAGGCCATGATCACAGCTACAATGCTCAAGTGTGCTGCTACCTGCCAGGACCCTCCCTCCTGAGAGTGGCAGGACAAGAGGTCTGCCCAGACTGGTGGTTGCTGGAGATGACAGCTGCTGGTAAGGACAGGTGGCTTTTCTTGGATTAGGGCATAGGGCATAGATGAAGAACTTCCCATGCATTGTGTCACTGAACCTTGGTGACAGCCCTATGAGATAAGCATGTGACAGGTGCAGACCCTGAGGCTCAGAAGTGAAGTCACCTGCTCAAGGTTTGCCCATGCTGTTTCATCAACAGTCCCTGGCTTTGCTTTGCTCTCAGTTTGAAGATGGACAAATTCCTTTTCTTTCTGCTCAGTAGGGACCATTTAAGGTCTCAAGAAGAATTTTTCTATGGAAGAAAACCAGAGATACAACAGGGAGGTGTTTGGTGAGGGGAAGAGCTCAGACTTATCTCCCAAATGTGACTGGTGCCTGTCTGCTATGGCCAGTGTTGGCTCCAAGGGGACTGGTCACTTGATCAAGCTTTAGTCCAGAGCATCTTCTACAGACCTGGTAGTGTTCTTGTGTTCCTAGAACTAGCTGGCCAGAGCTAAGTCCCTTCAAGAGTTCTGCCCACAGGTGGGGAAGCACTCCTGATGGGGTCTTAAGGACCTCAGTTGGCTTCTGGCCAGCACTGACACATGCTTCATCTTTGTCCCTTCAAGTCTTTGTCCCCAACCTGCTTTCCATTATTAGACAACATCTACTCACTCTCCATGCCAGGCGTGGCCACGTGCCAGGAAGCAGGTAACTGAGCTGTCATCCTCACCCGGAATGACCTGAGGACTCTGTGATGGAGGAGTGGGAGTCGGGTAGGGAGATGTGAAATGTACCTTTCACTGTGAAAGGTGCATTGAAGCAATATAAACACAGGTGTTTGAGACAAAAAATATGTATGTGCAGATACATATGTATGTATATATGATAGGCAAATGGGTTAAATGCAAACAGTTGATAAAGCTAATAACATACACAGGAATTCCTTATTCTGTTTTGGCAACTTCTCTGTAAGTTTGAAATGGTATTTAGAAAGTTACAGACAAGAGGACAAACCCCCACCCCCAAATATAAACAATGAGCTGTACAGCCCAGAGGGAACGGTCCAGAGAGAACTGGTTGAGAAGGGGTGTGACAGGCCTGGTATATGAAACCTGTGGATATATCCACCAGTCTGTCCAAAACACACCCCTTGAATACCCACAGTAGCAAGTTCCTAAGGTCAAGGTCTGTTCTTTACTAGACTGGCTCCTGGGCCTCCGCAGCCTGGCATCATTGCCCTGAGTCCTAAGCAATGGTACCCTCATGCTGGAAGATTCTCTGCTGTCCCACTGCTCACTGGGTCTCTGCTGCTTTTTGAGAGCAGAAATGTTTAGTAGTGCTAAGCATGATGTTGGCCTCTGTCAGCTCCCAGGGAACAGCTTCCAAATTTCTATCACGGTTTCCAGCAACATCCAACCAGTTTGTCATGAGCCCAAGCAACCCTGACTATCCAGGCCCTTAGGTGCCAAGACTAAGGTTGGCCAGGCTGTTCCTACAGCCTGAGGAAGTCAAAGGGCCCTGTCGACTATAGATTGCTGTGAAGTGTCAGTCTCGTGCTTAGGAAATAGAAAAAGAGGCAGTTGTTGGGGCACTTCCTTGAAGGTGGGGCTTGATCTGGTGCCTCTTAAGGAGCCTCCCAGTTTGATGGACACTTCTTTGTACCCTGGGCCCTCTCTCTGGCTTAGTGCCCCCTCACATTTCTGGTCTCAGTGGAGAACCTATCTCCTGGGGAATGCCTGCTCTGAATACTCCAGCCCTAGCAAGGGGAGGTGTTCAACTTCCTGTCCTGTGTGTCATGAGTATGAAGAGGGCAGACCCTGCAGCAGGATGCCTGGGTTTAAGTCCTGACTCTGCCTTTCTAGTTCTGTGATCTTGAGCAAGTGACTTAAGCTCTGTGTATCTCACTTTCTTCATGTGCAATATGGAAGCCTATGAGAGTCTCAAAAGGGCTGGTGAGTTTATTACTTTCAACACTTAAGCCACGTCTGGTCCATCTTTGGTGCCATAGGTGTGTAAGCCACTATTCCTCTTGTGCCATGGTTGCTGACTTGCCTGTCTCTCCACCAGCCTATGTGCCCAAGAGGACAGGAGCTGTGTGTCAGGGCTGGCCATCCTGGAATTGTTCCTCATGGTTTGTCAGATGTGCAAATCAGTGAAATGGGCTGAAATATCCAAGGCGAAAGCTAAAGTGCAAAGAGCACTAGCTCAGGGTTGAGAGCCCAGGTCTAAAGCCTGAATCTGTTCTCCCCTGCTCTGAGGACCCTCAGAAAGTTCAGTCTTGTCCCCTGCCTGAACCCCAGTTTTTTCTTCTGTAAAACGAGGAGTGTAGTTTCTGCTAACACTCCTCTGAGACAAGCATTGGAACCACAGCACACTCCAGGCAGCAGGATCCTTCTTGGATGGCCCATCCAGGATTCACCCCCACCTGATCAACCTTTCCAGTGCCCTTGCTGCCTTCTTCATTCCTTTACTTCGGTCCAGTGTTGTTTCGGCTTCAGACATAGACTACTCTGGCCATTCATGAGGGTGTCTTTCCCTGGCCAGGACCCACACCCCAGTGTCCTGCAGCCCTTGTATACCCCCTCACCTTGTGTCACCACCTTGCCAAAGACAGGCAGGGAATCGAGTGTGGAGCAGTTCCAGCGCCGGTTCCGAAACTGGTATTGGCACTCCTCGATGGCCAGCTGGGCGCCGCGGCGCACTGAGTCCATCACTTCCAGGTTCCTCTTGCACATCTGCACCTGCCTCTGGATCAGGCCCTTGAGCTTCTCACATGTCTCCTCCTCTGAGATGCTCCCCACTGAGGACAGCTTGGCCAGGTACCTGAGGACAGGGGTGGAAGTGATGCAGATCCAGCCCAGTGCCTCACCCTCCTGTTTCCACACTGGGACTCTGGGTACTGCTTGTCCCTGCCACTGTTCCTGCCTGCCTTTCCCAGTCTCAGGGGCTGGGATCTGTGTGTGAAGTCTGACACAGGGCCAAAAATATGAGGTAGGAACTCACCACTGAAGGAAGGAACAGTTGAATGGTGACCAACAAAGTCACAAAATACATAAACAGACCTATTAATATATATGACAATACATAGTAATAAGGGTAGCTTAAGTTCTTTTTATAGACCCTAATCGGGACTGGGCTAAGTGCATCATTGCCTTAAATCCTCTCAGCAAGCCTATGAACTCCCCTTTTATAAAGTGAAGAAAATGCCACAGACATGTAATTTGCCTTGTGTGCAAGGTTACATAGCCCATGAGAGGTAGAGTGGATTTGAACCTGATTTTCTGACTTCACAGTCTTGTGACAGTTTTCTTTTATGTGACTCAATGACTAGAACTGACACTTTGGACAGAGGCTACCAGGACTGGGTTCCCTCAGCCTGAGGTATCAGCCAAGGTGCTGTCAGCCACTTCCCTACCCTTGGAGGTGCGCAAGCAGCAGCCAGGTCCTGTTGGTCAGGCATGTGGCTGGAACAGAGATGATTCTAGAATCTGGCTGTGCATCAGAAACATCTGCAGGGGTTTGTGGAAAATGCAGGTGCCTGGGCTCATTTTAGCTGGGGCTTGATGTATATCTGAGTTTTGGACCCATCCTCAGGCTCAACTGAGAAGCTGCTGTCCTGGAAAGCAGTCTTTAGGAAGTGCTGGGGGGTTTTTTTGTTTTTGTTTTTTTCCCTTCTGAACCCAAGGGGCTTCATTTTGGTACACTGCTGTCCTCATGGTGGTATCAGTCCCTGGACAAGTCTCCTTTGCCCCTGGCTGTAGGATCCAATCTGGCTTTCCATATGTGAAACGCAGTCATAGTTCTGATCCCAGAGGGCTGCTGTGAGGAATGAACATGATTGGGTGTGGTAGCATGTCTGCGCTCAAGTGACACATGTTAGGAGTCTGGTAATTGTGATGACCTCTCCCTTCTCTGGCAGCAGGTGGCTGAGTGGGAGGGAGGTGGTCTCAGAGCAAGAGAGCTCAGCTTCTTGCCTCCCTGCATTCCTGATCTCCTAAGGCCCCTCTCCAGTTCCCCATTTTCTGTCTACCAGGTCCCACCCAGAGACTGGTAGTGACCTGGATGGGGAGGGGAGACAGAGTGGAAGAAAAGGCAGGAGGGTGGTGCATCTGATCGTGGTGGGGTGACAGGCTTTTCAGCTCCCCTTGGCTGCCCCCTACTTCAGCCGGTAGGGAAGGGGTCTCCTACAAAACCAGTCCCACATGTTATTCTTGGCCTGCAGGGGGCACCAAGAGCTCAGCTACTGGCGGTGGGCCAGGTCCATGTTTAGGAGCCCATAGGTGTCCTTTGGAGAGAAGATAAGAGTTAAGTCTAACACTGGATCTTTTACTGCTCTCACCCAGGTTTGGACTTTTGGGACAGGATTGGGGCTTTTATTCTCTCTGTGATGTGGGGGCACAGAATTGGCATGTCCCCAACTAGCCCTCTGTTCCCTCTGTGTCCAGCCAAGGAAGCTAGGTCTGGCCATGCAGAGCCCTGGCTTCTGGTGAAGGGTGGCATTCATGGGTGAGGGATCTCTGGGAGGAGGTGTAGACTAGGGAGGCTGGCTGAGCCCCTAGCCCTCTGTGAAGCAAGGCATGCCCTCTCCTCACTGGGAGCCTGTCTCTTCATGGGTACAATAAATAGGTGAGTCTATATGGCCTGTCCTGCTGTTGGAATCTGTGGTCCTCCTACTGGGAGATACAGGCAGTGTCCAGGCCCCCAAGGCCTTTTGGTCCCATGCCAGGCTAGTAGATAGAGGTCTTAGCATTGAACCCAGGGAGAGGAGGGCCCAATGCAATTCATGTGCTTCTCCTAGGTTTGGAGAACAGTGGGGAAAACTGGCTGAATTGACAGCAGCAGAGGATAGAAGCTAGGCTGCCATGGCAGTGAGTCACTGGCACAGTGTCCAGGAAGAAGACGAAAAACTGCTTCCTGCAGCACCAGTGTCAGTCAGCCAACCCCTACCTTCATCTGGTACAACATCTGTCCCTTCTGTGCCTGGGAGGCTCCCCTTCCCTCCCAATCCTAGGGGTTTGTCTAGGGGCAGGATGGGCTGGGTGCTGGAGCTGGAGCACAGTCTGGAGAGTTGGGATCCCAGGCATCATGGGCCTTGGGCTGCAGGGTTCCTGTTGGCTTGTCCTGTTATGTGGCTGGTACCTGGTATTAGTTTATAGACAAGCAGACCGAAGCCCACAGAGGTGAAACAAAGTCCCTTGAGGAGTTGCAAAGTTCCTCAGTGATCAGCAAGCAGCTTTGCCTCAACCCTCTTTCCCCTGTACCTGGTTGTGGATCTGCCCTGCTAGGGAGTTGAGGAGCTGGCATACTACTGTGTAACATATCAGGTCTCATGCAGGGTACAGTGCATAGAAGATATTCAGCAAGTTCTTGCAGGTGGGCACAGTGGCTGTACTCCCAGCCCTTGGGAGGCTGAGGCAAGAGGATTGCAAGTTTGAGTCCTGCCTGGGCAACTTAGCAAGATCCTGTCTCAAACTAAACAATAAAAAGGGCTAGTAAAGACTAGTATGAAGGCCTAGAGTTCAATTTCTCAGTACAAAAAAACAAAACAAATGGCTCATGGCTTTGTCCTGATGAGGTTCCCCTCTGCTTACCTACTGGCAAGGAAGCACAGGGGTAAGGGAAGAAGATGGGGGGCTGCTGAGGGCTGACCACTACTGCTCCTGAGGGCTGTGAGAGCCCCACTCCCTCCATGGTGGCTCAACCTTTCCCTCTAAGACATGTATGGCACTCGCTACCCCTGGAGCTGGGCTAGCTTAGATATTGACTGAAAGGCCGTTTCTGGGGCATATGAAGCCAGGGCCTGCTGGATGTCGCTGCTGCTGATCTGGGTCCTGTGAGGGCCCTGGCCATCAGTTCATCTTTTCCTGTGTTAGTTGCTTGCACTGCCCCACTTTAGCCTTCTTCCTGGTGTTGCTGAGTACAGACAGTAATTTGCCACCTGTTGCCCAGATCATCCAGGACTCCAGCTATAGCTGTACCATTGATCAGTTTACCCTGCCAGCCAGGCTGTCCCTGCCATGTAGCCAGCCTACTCACTCGTACCCTGGTCTCAAATGGGGGCTGCAGGTCCTTTAGGCTCCTCCCAAGAGGCCCTCCCCACACGCCTGTGCCTGCAGTCTGCAAGGCCGAGGGCCCTGGCCTTGCCAGGGAGATCAGATCCTCTCGGCCACCTGCTGTTTTCATTAGAAACTAAAATTAGCTGGGCTGGTCCCAAGCTTTTCCAGGTTTGCTTGCTTTTTTAAACAAAATATACAAACTTCTCAAGGAGAATCCCCACTTCTGTGACTACTCCTGGGATCCAACTCTGCGCGTCAAAACAAGAGAAGCACTGGGGAGTCCAAGCAGGTCAGTGTCCTGGGCCCTGGCCCTGCAAGTGTCCAGGAGGGGGCTGGGATGCCAGCCCGGGCCTCTCTGCCCCCTCCCTTTGGCCTCTCTGTTGCCCGGGCCACATTTAGAGCCTCCTCAGGAGTGGTTGCGCCTGTGATACCAGGGAGGAAGGAGGCCAAGTGGGCAGGCAGGAGAGCGGAAGGAAACGGAGTGTCTGCTGAGTGTAGCCACCTCGGGAGATATAGCGGGTGGAGGAAACAAGATGACCACAGACCCCATCCACGACTGACTTATGGTTCCCCAGGATCCTCACCACACACTCATCATTTCAGATTTTGGAATGTTTCTCTAACCATGATCTGAGTAGCCTGCTGTTTCCTGCAGGGTCTTTGAGACCCTTGTTCCTCCTCATGGCAGGCAGTGTCGGAAGGACATGGATCAGAATCCCATCTCCATGGGTGAGTTAGTGAATATCTCTGAGGCTCAGTGTGTTCATCTGTAAAATGGGACAATAGTAGTTCTAATCTCAGGAAGCTTAAATGAACGAAGAGTGCCTTCTCTGGAAGCCTCCTGTTGCCCCTCAGGCTGCAGCCTTGACTGGGCTCTGTCCATTCATTTGTTGTTAGATGGGTTCTCACTGCCCTATTTAAACCTGGGCACTCATCTTTCTCTGGCTGAGTACACCTGGGGGTGGGACACACTTCCACTGGGAATGGGGGAATGGCTTCCACCACCATCCCAACTACAGATGGTTGGCATCATCTCCTGGTAGACTTTGCCATATCAGAGAATGGGTTAGTGATTCTGATCCATCTCTCTAGGACAAGGGTGTGAGGGATGGTACTTTTAGGAGAAGGACCAGGGCATTGGCATCTAGGACAAGTTCACATGTGGCAAGATATGAAAATCATTTGGGGAATAGGAGGTGATTGTCATTCTGTCACTTTTGCCATCAATCAATAGTCACGTGCCTCAGCATACCTTATTACAATAGCGCAGGGTTGGTCAGTCTGGTGTCTTCCCCTCCACAGATGAGGAAGCTGAGCCCCAAGAGGTATATATGCAAGGCTGCGTGGCCAGTCAGGGGTGGACAGGATTTGAAAACAAGTCATTCTGGCTTCTGAGCAGGGGGCTGGCTGCTCAGGTTCCAAAGATGGCAGAAGAGGCTGCATCACCAGATACTGACCTGAGTGAGGTGGCCTGATTGTTTATGGAGGTGCTTTTTTTTTTTATGTCCTATGTCTTTTCTAAACCACAGCGAGGGTATTGGGTGCTTCCAGGAAGGAGGAATTCTAGGAAGGGTGATGTCTACCATGGCTGCCTGGACAGTGTGGTCTGGGCTGTGGTCTCTGGCTGCTGGGGTCCTGGAAGGTGGTGCTGTCGCTGGCCTGAAAGCCCTGGAGGACAACCAGTGGGGAGGGACAGGATTGGAAACACTCATGGTGGCTGGTGGAGCAGCCACCTCTGCCCCACTTTCTCCCAGCCTTGGCAGGTCTCCAGGGCTTCAGTGTCCGGGCCCAGTTCCCTGGGCCTCACGTGCACTTCCTCAGTGGGGCCCACACCTGTCTCCTGTGCCTTAGGACTTTCATTCTGTCATCTGGGATCCCAACTCCCTTTCCTCTCCATCCCTAGCAGCCTCAGGACTCTCATTTCTGTCTGTTGACTTCTGTTTCCATAACTTACTGTATCCTGACGCTTCAGCTCCACAAACTACTCCTGGTAGCTCTGGGTTCTCTACCTCCTATTGAGAACCCTCTCTCCTTCTCATCTCTTCCCCAAGGGAGCTGTTGGCTGACTCAGGGCCAAGGAGAAGCCACTCAGACCTGAGCCTGGGTGGCTCCAGTGCTATGCCAGGAGGTAAGAATTTTCCTTTTTTGCCCGAGGCAGGTGTAGTTGTGGGGCCAGAGGGTATCGAGTTTAAGCCACATCCTGACCTCACCTTGCCCCCTGAGTTGGCAGCAGGAGCTTCCCCTTTGCAGAGACCCACCCAACCTCATCCCTAGACAGCCTTTCATGCCCTGTGGCCATTGAACCATGGATGTGCCCTCCCTGACTAGGCTGGGGAGACTGGGGGTGGGGAGCTGGTGGGACAAGGAAACTGGCAGCATTGTTGTCCACAGCCAGTGCTGGCTTCCTGGAGTGAGATTCCAGGTTTCCAGTGAGTGCCTTGGCCTTCACAGGGACCTTCTGAAGGTCCAGTCTTGGGAGATACTGTGGCTGACTCCCATGCCCATCCCTGCAAGAGCCGAGGGGTAAATGTTAGTTCCTCTCTTGCTCTAGTTGCTCCTCCCCTCCTGCAGAGAGTGCCTAGTTAGGGAAATGGGGCTCCAGATCTGCTCTCATCTGCAGCAGGTAGCATTCTGGGAACACAGTCAAGAGACCTAGATGGAGCTCCAGCTATACCACCAATATGTCATGTGACTCTGCCTGGTGCCTGATGCTAGCGAGCGCCTGATGTATTTGAGTGGGGCAGAACACGCACTCCCCTCCCTGCCTGGAGGCTCAGCATTCCTGGAAACTCCCCCAGCCCAGGTACCTGTGATTTGTCCTTGAAGCCTGGGGTTCCAGGACAGCAGGGCACCTCTGATTCAGGTGGGAATACTCTGCTGTCTCCAGGTTTTGGGGAAAATTTCCTGGGATCTCATCCTAGGATTACAGGACTGGTACAATGAACAGAGCGAGAAATAGGGAGTGAAGGGACCCTTCAGAGTTGCTGTAGGAACCTCTAGGTTGTCAGTAATTCCCTGCTGTGCAAATGGGTTCCTCAAAAAAAGCCGGGGCGGTGGTGGGGGGGGTTTCCCTTCTTTCCCAAGGATACATCCACCCTTCTACTGCCTCCCTGCCTCACTCTTAGGAGATCAGGTCCTTTCCACTGCAGGGGTTCTGACTTGGCTCTGGCTTGGTGGAGAATTTTAAAAAGTTTGTTTTCAAGTTTGCTAGGAGATGGGGGAGGCAGAGAAGGGTTACATGGGGGGAAGGGGAGCTGGTGGGGTCACGGCAGGGAGCAAGCCTTCTGAGTCTGGCTGAATTACAGAAGATGCAGTTCAGGACTCAGAGATAAAACCTGGCAACTCTTATGGAAATCTGGAAAGCAACAGTGGGTCAGGGTGCAACTCCCCCTCTAACTGCATTCGCAGAGCAAACCAGCAGCATCCCTTACAAGCTAGCTGTGAGCATGGAGGTAACTGGAGGGGCCAGTGGCAGGCGCTGTCACCCACCCCTGACCCAGGGACTCTCTGGCCAATCTGTTCCCTACTGGCTCAGCCCAAGCTTCTCTGAGGAAGGAGGAAGAAGAGGAGAAAGCTTGGTGCAAATGTTCAGCCTTCCAAGTGCACCCACAGGGCCCGAGTTGGGCGAGTTTCAACAGGTTTGGGGAGCACTGTCTTGTCAGATGCTTGCTGAGTTGCTCAATTGCTAATCCAGGGCTGAGGGAAGAAGTCAAACCATAGCAGACAGCTGGGTTGCGGCCGCTGTCTAAGCAAACCCCAAGGGCAGAGCCTGGTGAGGGGGGCTTGGTAAAGGGGTGGGAAACAGCTCAGCCTGGCTCAGAGCATCTGCCTGGTAAAGGCAGGAGAGGCAGGGCTGCAGATCTGCTGGGTGACAGTCATGTTTCCTGATTCCCACTATGGCACCTTTTAGTGTCACCTGAGCTCTGGGGCAGTGGGAGTCTCCCTCCTATTTGGTGTCTTTGAAGATAGCCACTCTCTGGCATCTAGAAGTGAAGGAGCCCTTTCATTCATCCACCCACTGCATGGCAGGCCTGTGCCAGGCACTAGGGGATGCTCAGAAGCCCTCGTGCCCCAGCTTCCACCACCTGAAGCAGCACAATCACCCTGCCAGGCTGTTATATATAACATGACATGGTTCTGTGGGTAGGGGATGAAAGCTGGGAGACTCGGACGTGTGAGAGCAAGTCAGGGAAGTCACTGCCCCTCCAAGTCTCTGACACTGGCTGAAAGCTATACCTACTCCTTCCTGAAAGTGGAGGTGGAAGGAGGATGTGTGGCTCAAGGACAGTGAGTGTGAAAATGGTTTGTAAGTCATGTATTTTCAACATGGAGGTGTGCCTTGGCTCCCCAGGGCACATTTGGCAATGTCTGTAGACACTTTTGGTTGTCAGCAGGTGGGAAGCAGTGCTGCTGGCGTCTCAGGTAGAGGCCCAAGGTATTCCTAAACATAGACCCTTAACAAATAATTTTCTGGCCCCAAATATTAATGGTACCAAGGTTGGAAGAAATTCTAGTATAAACTCTAAAGTGTTATGGTGTGTTAGTGATTGTAATTCACAGTTCAGAGCCACGGGGCTGGGGGGGGGTGGGTTCCCTAGGGACAGATTTTTACTATTTAGAGGAGAGGGAAGGATACATCTTTACTTGTGGGGTTACCCCAAGTGCTGGGCCTCACTGTTGGCAGCTGAGGGAGTTAACTCAGCCCAGCTGGGCAAGTACATGCACAGGAGCTTGACCTGAAGATTCGTCCCGGTGGGACTCAGAGCCCTACTGAGTAAAGTGGGTGGTGCTTCCTTCACTTCTCCCACTGGCACTGAAGGGTGTTCCTTGTAACAGCCCCTCTGGCCAGTGGGGTTTGCCTGTGTGCCAGGCTGGACTTCTCTGGCTGTGTGCAGGATCTGCGAGGGATCCTGGCTGAAGAGCAGGGAAGTGGTGGCCTGAACTCCTACTTGTGTAAGATCACAGGATCTGGACAGGACATTGTGGGAAAAACAAGTTAGGGATCAGCCTGCAGGCCCATTCCATCATCCCTATAGACAGAGACACGACTCCGCAGCTGATAAGAGCCTTCAGCTTCCAGCACCTTCCATGGCTACCATTTCTATCAGCATGCCTGGCACTCTGCCCAGTACAACACATGCACTCTTTCTTCCCAACCACCATTATATATCATTTCTGCCAGTGGGTACCATTTTAAAGACCAGGCCACAGAAGCTCTGAGAGGTCGAGTCACCTGTCCATGGTCCTTCCGATGCAATGGTAGAGCTGGGACAGGACTCTAGGCTCTCTGATCCAGAGACCCAGCTCTCTGTCACTCCACTGGTTTGTCTTAAGAGTGCTACAGGGACTCCTTCCCATTTGCTAGGGGTGCTGATCAGCCTACTGCTGCTTTTCCCTAAAAACCCACAGTAATGAAACCTCAGCTTATCCCTTACTCTTTCTAGTACTTCCATTTGGGATTCAGAATAAACTGTTGAGGATTGTGGCCCAGAGGGAGGATGAAGCCCAGCCAAGGCCACCCAGCATATGGCATGGAGCTGGGACTGGAATCCAGGTCTCCAGGTTGTAGCCCCAATGTCTGTCTGTGTGGAGGGGCCATTTGGAAACATTTCTGAACCATGTCTGTTGCAGGGCTCTGTCCTTTGAGAGCAAAGTCCACACCTTCTACCAAGGGATTGTGCAGCCCTCTCGCTGTTTGGGAGCTGCCACAAGCTGTCAAATCATTTCTGGTGCCAGACATGAGCCTAATCAACAGATTCCAGCTTCTCTGGGCTTGCCCAGGCCTCAGGCTGCACAGCCCTCCCAGCTCCAGCTCTGTCCTGCCCAACAGCTGCACACAGCAGGACACCTGGCCTCCCTGCCAGGCCACCTGCCCTCCTGAGACAATAGACAGCACAAGCTCTGCAACTGGCCAGCCCACCAACCCTGGACAGAAGTCTATCTCTAGACACTGGGAGGGAACAGGACACTCAGGCCTTGTGCCTTAGCACCGGCCATCCTCTTGGGGCCAGATCTCTAGCTTGACTCACCCTTGAAAAGACAGTGTGCTACACTATCCCTGAGTGGACAGTTGCTTCCCTGGGGCTGTTTCTTCTGGAGACAGTTTTGGGTCAGGCATGTTTGCCACTTACTAACCAGGTGGCTTTGGGCAATTGCTACCTCCATGACCCTGAATGTTTTTATCTGTAAAGTGGATTTTAAATGTAGTCAGGATTTAGATAGTACAGTGGGACTTGTTACAATTATTATGTCATGATTCTATAGCCTCCAAGGCAAGTTTCTGTGACTGCTGCTCATCTCAACCCTGTACTCTGGGAGCAATGTGGTATGCACACCACTATTCATTCATGCTTTTACTTTTATCCTGTCCTTTCACTTAGCCCCTGAGCTCCTAGGAGGCATACTGTGATACGTATTTCCCCCAGGGCTGGTCCATGCCCTCCCTGGCTGGGGATGGAAGAAGATAAATGCACAACAGTAACCCTGGTTTGGAAGGTCCTGTGCCTGCTGTGTCTCATCCTTCAGAGCCCTTCTTGTTCCCTGGGGTCCTGGGAGGCCCCTTGCTCTTTTGGCCTGGGGCTAAGCAGAGACCCTTGGCTCAAAGCCCAGGTGGAGCAGGAGCGAGCTGGGTCATCCAGAGCCCCGCTGTGTGGCAACCTGAACCATCATAGTTGCAGAGAACAGGTTTGCCAACCTCTTTTCCTTCCAGGCTGCCCCTCCTCACCCACCCCTCATGGCGCAGGCTCAGGAACGGAGCTGCTGGAATTCCCCAGAGGTTTGCAGGACCCAAAGCCCAAAGATGGGTTGCCTTCTTTGGGGCAGCCTCTCAGGAAGGTGTAGGATGTCCCTGTCTAGAAGTTAAGAGCACCTGGACTTGGTTCTCAGCTCTGAGTTTGGCAGGTAGCTTCTTCCCTTGGGCATCAGTTTCCTCATTTATAAAGGGATCCAAAGACTAGATGTCCTGAAGGCCTCTCCATTGCAGAATGTCTCTGTGTTCCTTGAAGACCTGGCTTATGTTGCCATTTTTCTGTGTTTTTGCAGCCTTCAGTGTGGGGCAGCAGGAAACACCCACCCCCACTTCTCCTGATGCTCAGACCTGTTCTGGAGATCCCAGCTCTGAGGCCATGTATTCAAGAGGCAGCTCTAGAGACTTCAGGCTTCCCCAAGTCCAAACACAGCTCTGTGATCCAGGCCCTGCTAGGGTCAGCCTGCAGTGGGGCAGAGGGAGGAGGAGGTGGTGCCGTGGTTTCTGTACATACTGCCACTGCTCCTGAAGTGTTAATCAAATTAAGCCTCCAAGAAAAACAAAAGCTCCACAACCACTTTGGGATGTCTTGGAGTCACTCGCTCTCGCTCTCGGGAACAGCTGGGAGAATTCCACATCACCTCCATCCCCCAAGCCCTGGGTGGCTCTGACCCCAACGAACACACTCCTTCCAGCCTACAGGGCCCTGGCTGGCCACAATGACCTCATAGCAACAGCCATTGGACACTGGGGGCAATTTCATGGGAGATATTTGTTCTTCAGGCTTGATGCAGAGAGAATTTTTTCCTCTCCTGTGGTCTCCATGGAAACCCCGGCTACACTGGTGGCTATCCCCCTTCCTAACTCATGCTTTTCAGATCAATACTGGGGCTTGGCTCCCCTCTGTTGGCCCACAGCTACTAGGGGCAGAGCTCTGGGCAGGAGGAGCTAGGTCCAGGGTTGAGCCTGGGGCATGGGGAAGTGTCACTGAGGAGGATGGAGACCTGGGTCCTCTTCCTATTACCCCAATTCACTGCAGCTCATCCTTTTAGCTCCCCTTCCCTCCACAAGCTTCTTCTGCCCCTTTTCAGGGAGCCTCCTGAACGCAGATCCAGTCCAGGAGACATAGGTCCCTGGCAGTTATCACCCCATTACTCCTCGGGTGAGACCCACGGAGGTTGGGGTCGGCTGTTGTCTTCTTTGAAAGCTGTTGGTAGTTTCTTCCTGCCCCAGGGACACTAGCATCAGGATAAGCCAACCGCGGGCTCTCAGAGGCTCGGTGTCCCGGTCCTTTCCCTCTTTCCGTGCCTGGCTCCCGCCCCCCAAGCAGAAACAGGTCCCTGCACGCCTCCAGCCCAGCCCGCAGCGCCGCACAGCTCGGCTCGGAGAGCTCTCCCAGACTTCTAGGGATTAACCCGCTTTTCTGTCCCGGAGCCCTTCCCGTAATGGGCTTCTCCGATACCTGTCACCCCTGTGGGCTGCACCCGGCGTCCGCACTCCTCCTGGGCCGCCGGCCCGCGCTCGCACTTCTTGCGCCCTCGGGCGACCAGGGCCGCCTGTGGGCGCGGACACCTCGGCCATCCCTGCCTCTCTGGCAGAGGGACCGGGGTGTCCAGACGAAAGCTGGGCAGTGGTGCGGCGGCAGCACGAGCGAGCAGCCTCCCGTCCGGCGGCCAAGGCACCTGCCGGGCGCCCCCGCGCCCGCTGCCCCGCGCCGCCTGGCACTGGCCGCTGCCCGGGAGCCCGCCCCGCCCGCCCGGCCCGGCCCGGCCCGACTCGGCCCGACTTACAGCCAGTTGCTGGCGGCAGCCGAGAAGACGGCGAAGACGAGGAGGCGTAGCGAGCGCAGGCACGAGCGGGGACTCATGGTGCGGCCGCGGGCGCCCGGCCCCGGGCGGCGGCTGCGGGCGCGGGGGGCCTCCCGTCGGGGCGGCAGGTGGGCGCCCCGCGGCGGGTGGGGCGCGGGCCGGGCGGGGCGGGCTGAGCCTCCGTGCCTGCGGCCGCTGCCCACTGCTCGCCCGCTGCCCGGCGCGGACCAGACTGTCAGCGCCGCTCCGGAGCCGGGATGCGGCGGCGGCGGCAGAGGCGGGCGGGCCGCGGTGGGGGGGGCGGGCCGGGGGCGGGCCGAGGATGGGGTTACCTGGGCGGGTCCAGCGTCCCGGGACACCCCCGGGGGCGGGCCGGAGCGGCAGCGCCCGCCTAGCCTGCGGGACACGGCTTCTCCGTGGGCCTCCCCGGCTGAGCCCCCGGATAGAATGGGGCCGGAGCCCGCCCCAGGCACGCACGATCGCGCGTCTCCCGGTCGGGCCGAGCAAGCGGCGAGGCGCGGCGCCCCAGCTGCCTGGTCCCCGCCCGGGCCTCGGGGACAGGCGGGCACAGCTCCCCCAGCCCGCCGCGTTGGGCACTGCAGCCCCGCCCTCGCCGCGCCCCCGTCCCCCGCCCCCCGCCGGCGCCGTGCCTCCCAGATCCCGTCCCGGCCGCGCGGACCGACCGAAGCGCGGCTGCCACCCGCGCGCACCCGGACGCTTGCGCTCCCGCGCCCAGCGCTGCGCACCGTGGCGCTCGGTGCCGCCCGGCTGCCCTTGCCTGGCCCCTCCCGGCCCGCGCGTCCTGTGGCCCGGCCCTCCCAGGCGCTCACCTCCCACCAGCCTTCCGGGAGCTGGACGAGGCCTCCCAACTTCGGGCAGCTTGGGACAGTGTCCTGAGACTTCGGGAACCCGAAACCTCGCGTCTGGCTAGCCACAAGTTCTGGGCGCGCCCGAAGCAGCAAGGTCTTGATTAAACTTCGTACCTTTCGGAGCAGACTTACCATGCTGGGGTTGGGAAGATGGAAGGCGCCTAGGGAAGGTCTCTTAGCAGCACAGTTGCCAAGTCTTGCTTTGTGTTTCAACTTTCTGTGGTGTTTTATTTATCCTCCGACGCCAGGCAGATCCAACCCCTTGCTCTATGCCTGAGACCGTGGATGGCTGCCATGCTTGTGGAACGAACGAATGAAACCGAGTAGGCTGCAAGGGCCTTTGCCTGGTCTCCAGAGCTCAATCGCACACCGTAATAGTTATCTTCCCAGGGCCAGCCACGCCCTGTCCAGGTCACTGATCTAATTCCTGTCCCTCCTCACTCTGTCCCTAGTTGCATTCCACAGAGCTAGAAGAGCCTCGTGTCTAAATGGGGAAACTAAAGCCCAGAGAGGGACTGGAGACAGAGGCAGGGACCAGTACCCTCACCACCCCCTCCCCTGCCCCTCAGGTTCCATGGTCCTGTCTCCTGAACATGAGTCTGGCCAGCACAGAGCTGATCACATTGTCGGTGCCCTTACTTCGGAGCAGTCACTAGGGCTCAGCACAGAGGAGGGGCTCAGTAAACATTTGGCACTGAGACTGGGCAGAAGGTGGCAGGGATTTGTGGAGCCTGGCAGAGTACAGATGGAAGTTCACGTACCATATGTCTAAATATTTGCAGGTTATAAATCAAGCTAACAAAACGTGAAATAAAATATGTTCTAGCCTTCTACTTTGACAAATACACTTTCTTAACAACATGAAAGGCCTGCTTTGGATGTAGACTTTTCTGACGCCTGGGACCCTGTACTGGAACATGGCAATACAGGAAGTGAGTCCCTTAGGGCCTGGCTTGTTTCCCACCCTTCTCATTCTGTCTCTGTCCAGCCCCCCAAAGGGGTGAATGTATACTTGTGAACAACTCAGTCTGCATATGGAAGGTGAGACACACACCCCCTCCCACTTATCCCTTTACCCACTCTGAGAGCTGCCCCTTGGTCACCTTAACCTTTGAGCTGGGCACCCCAGTGGTGCAGTCTATTCTCAGGGGCTGGATCTGGGAATGAGACTCACATGTTCTGGAAGTAGGCTCAGGGCTTTCTGTGTGTGGAACTGTAGGGCCCTGGAGGCCCATAGTGTGACCCAGCAGAGGAGATCCAGGCTCTAGGTGGGCACATCCCTTAGTCTGATAGTCTCCTCGAGCCAGAGTGGGATTCCAAGGGTGGCGACCAACTCTTACCTGGGTCTAAGGGTGGCACTGAATTACTGAACTATTTTCAGTCAAACTATTCACTTTCTGGAGGCTCAGTGTGGTATGATAGAAAATAATAGTAATAATTTAAACTGTAGCAGGCAATTATTTTAAGGTGGCCATAAAATTTTCTTCCAGAGCAAATTTCTTCCAAATTCTTTTTAAGAGTGGTAGAGGACCCTCATTGGAAGGTTTGCTGGGGGATCAGGCATAAAGCAGGCCTGTGCCAGGCAACCTAGGATGTATTGTTCTGCCCAGATTTGGAGCCTTGTGTTCCAAGCATTGCTCTGAGTGCTTTGCATGCTCTCACTTATTCAAGACTTGCAACAAATCTAGGAAGCAGCTGCTGTTATTTCCATTTTATGAGACAGAGGGACAAGTGACTTGCCTAAAGCAGTGGAACACCAGGAACTCAGGAGTTTGGGCTTGAGCTCCTGTCCTGAAGTGCACGCATGGCCTATGGCAAGCTGCATGATCCTTCAGGATCTGTCTCTGTCAGGTGGGGACATCCTGGTTCTCTGGCTCACCTTCTCCTCCTATGTCATGCCCTCTAAACTGTGGTAGAGGGTCCTTAGGAGCTAGAGCCCTGGCCAGAAAGGCTCACCCCGATCTGTGATAAGAGAGAGGAGGGGCCCTTTGGTCAGTCTGTGGAAAGTCTTAATAGGAAAGTCTCTCAGGGAAAGTGTGCTCTTCTAACTTTCAAGAACAGTTTATGTGGAGGCATAAATACAAATTAATTAAAAACTCAATTACCAATAGCTGTTTAATATCAGAAACAAGGCATACTAGGTACATCCTGTGTGCCAGCCCCTTTTCCCAGGGCTTTGCCATTCCGAGTGTTCCTGTTGATTTTGTAGTGCTGGGCATTGATCCCAGGACCTTAATGTGTAAGGTGAGTGCCCTATCCCTGAGTTGCTCCACCCCACTCCACTGAACCTTTAATCCTGGCTATAGTGCTGGGAAGTGGATATTAATATTAATCCCATTCACAAGTGGTAAAGCCCAGATGCTGTTTTAAGCTGCTGTGAGAAATACTGACAGCCCTGGGACCTAGGTGATTCCCATTTTGTACGGGGAAATTGAGGCACAGGGGATGTGGTAAATGATTTTTCTGGTTTCACTGCTAATAAGTGGCCCACTCCAGGTTTAGGTGCAAAATGGTCACTGCCCTCCCTGGTCAATAGTCAAGAGCTTTCCACCTGTGAAGATTAGTGTTCAGGCCAGAAGGGATGGTTTGTGGGGTTTCTGTAGGCTTCTAGAAGTTTCTGTGAGTCCTCATGGTCTGAAGTCAAGCCCCTCCTCTCTGGAGCCTTCTTTGTGGCCAGGATGTACATACCCCTCCTGAAATGGAATGTGAGCACATCTTTCCTAAACAGACCCACTTCTCAACTTTTTGGGCAGCCCATTTGGGAGTGAGTTCTCTTTTCTTACAACTAGGAAAATTCACTGAGGAGTGGAAGCCTGGCCACTTTATATTTCTTATTTTGTTTGTGGTACTGGGGATCAAACCCAGGGCCTCATGCATGCTACTCATGCCCTTTACTGCTAAAGCTGCATTTTCAGCCCTCAGCTAGGTTCTAATAAAAAAAAGAATTGCGTTCCGTGTGTCTAAATTCCCACCAGCTCTCAGGGAGTGGGCCCAAAGCAATGTGGCTGGACCTGTCTCCAGCCTGGTCCTGGAGCTCCTGGTCAGGGAGTGTCTGCGAGGCTGCTGCCTGGGAGTTTTAGCCCAGCTTTCCCCATTTTGAGAAGCCAAAGGCCTAGGCTTGGGGTCTAGAATATTTTTATGCCTACACATGCTTTTTCAAGGAGATAAAAGAAGAGGTTCTTTCTCTGCCACTGTAGCCTGCACTATCCCAGATGTGACAGATCTTGGGCAGATCTGATGGCTGTCCCCTCTGAGCTGTCCACCTGGTGGGGGCATGGAGAGGAAGGGTGTGGGAAAACAGGTTGGTCCCAGCCAGTAGTTCATGTTGGCATGGCCCCTCTCTGAACCTGGCATTTGCTCCCTAAAGGCTCTTGTGTGAGAATCTGGAGGAACTGTGAAGTGCCACGCTAAGTTCTTGGAAAGACTTGTATTTGTTCCCAGCCCTATGAGCTTCCCTCACTGCTGTGAGCCTTGGTTTTCTCATCTGTTCAAGGGGCTCATGAGAGATGTGGGATGTCAAGGGGTAGCATGTGTGAAGCCTTCAGAGTACAGGCCCGGTTTCAGCGAATGGGGAGGTTGTCAGCTCTGTGGTTAAGCAGAAGTTGCCCAGGCCTGGTCTGCAGAGATGTTTTGCTTGGCCTGGCCAGTGTTTTCAAATGTATGGATTTGTTGACAACATTTCACCATCGGGAGATTTTATAGAAGGAGCTGGAGCCCCAATTCCTCTTGAAAAAATGGGAACACTTGGCAACATGGGACCTGCCTTCTCCAGTGAAGAGGGCACATTTTATGCAATTCACTCCTGTGTCTGCAACCCCTGATGGGGCCCCTAGGGAGCATGGGAGCGCCAGAGACTATGACTGAGGCTGTGCATACCTATTACCTCTCACCCTCACCAGCAGGTTTTTTTTTTTTTTTCTTTTGTGCTGGGGATTGAACTCACGACTTCGCGTTTGCCAAGCAGGCACTTACGCTGCTGAGCTAAATCCCCAGGGCCTACCAGCAGTTATTAGTATCTTCTTTTTCTAATCAGTAAAACAGAGGCTTAGAAAGTCGGAGGAAGTTGCCTGAGATCACAGAGTTAGCAGAAGATACGACAGGACATTTAATTGGGACTTGCCTCTGCTTGTGTTCTGGGCTCTCCACTCTGCTCGGCATGGGCCTCTGGAAACCTGGTCGTGTACTGCTGAGGATCCAGACTGAGACCTGGCATGGCAATGCTTGTGGTGGTTCCTGTCCTTGGCTTTCAGATTGCTGGAGACTGTGGGGCTAGGGTAGTGTCCAGGGGCCAGTGGGCACACTTAGAATTCTTGAGATAAAAGTTTCTCTCATTGATGCAAAATGATCATAGTTTTAAATTATTTATTATGAAAAAGTTCAGAGACATGCAATTGAAAGAGTAATAGCATAATAAACCCCGACACATGCATCATCCAGATTCCACAGTGATTAATATTTTGTCTCATTTTTGTCCCATTTTCAATAAATCTTTATTTTTTAAAAATTAATTTTATTGGTACAGTTTAGGTCTACATAATGATAATATTCAGCATATGGCATTTGGGCCTATACATGATATATCTTAAATCTTTATTTTTTTCTCCCTTTCCTTCCCCTCACCTCAACCTCTTTCCATCTTTATTTATAAAGGCTTTCTTTGCATAATAAATCTTTATTGAAATCTTTCTAAAGTCTGCTACTGTCTCTCCCATCTGTACGTCAGTGCACATTTCTAAAACTAGCAGTGGGCTGGTCCTGGCAGTACCTGCTTCTTCCCAACTCTGTGTTCAGTGACATCTTGTTGGCAACTTGAAATCGGGCACAGCAGGAGTGTTTACACTGTGAAAATTGGCAGCCACTAAAAACTATGCCCCGTTCACTTGTCTACCTCTGTTCTCTACCTATTGTTAAACACCTCCCTGCCTGCATGCTGCTGCTAAAACACACAGTTTCTTATACAGTAACACAGACAGTTTCTTGTACAATCGCTGAGCTATTATCTCACTAACACAATGAATACTAACATCCAAAACAAATGTCCCCAGTGGCTTCAAAACTCTGCCTTGCCAGGTATGGTGGTACACACTTGTAATCCAGCGCTCAAGATGCTGAGGCAGGAGGATTGCCACAGTTTGAGGCCAGCCTGGGCTACAGAGTGAGTTCCAGGTAAGCCTGAACTGCATAATGAAGCCCTGTCACAAACAAACAAACAAACAACCCAAACCCAGCCCAACCCAATAAAAAATCAAACCAAACCAAAATAAAACAAAAAGCATGTCCTTTTGTAGATGCTCTATCTACATAGGACTCAAACGAGGTCTACTCATGACATTTGCTTGTGAAGTGCCACAATTTTTCTCAGTCTAGAACAGAGCCCAGTTATCTTCCCTATCTGCCCTTGACTGTTGAAGTTTCAGGAGGACCTGAGGGTCCCCATTCTGCATTGCCTGCTGGTGCTGTCACTTAACGTGTCCCCTCTGTCCCTGTGTTTCCTGTACATGCTCCAGGGTCTGAATAGGTTCAGCTTAACTTTTCTTATTGAATGGGGAGAGGGGGAAGGGCAGAAGGTTTATAAATGGTGTGGGTGAAAAATTAGTTTTCCAGTGTACATAGGTGATTTCATGATAAATGATATATAAACATCAAAAAGTAATTTTAGTTTTTAAAAGATCTTAAAAATATTTTTGATTTTTTTTCCCCCATCCACATAGAGTTAAAATATATCACTCATCATGACACCTTTAATGTTAAGGAGGAGTGGTCAGACTCAGAAGGCTGAGCCCTTCTGACTGGGCCTTGCCAGCCCTGCCGCCGGCTGGCAGGGGCAGGTCTTTCTACATTCCGTTCTCCCCAGGATGAAGAAGCTGCAGGAGTCTCCTGGAGTTCACACCCGTATGCTCTCACCTGGATGGGCAGGTGTTCCTACCTGAAGTCTAACTACAGTCTTTCCTGCTTTAAGTGAACCTGGAATGCTGGAATTTCTCAAGCTTATCCCTTTCAAGTCTCATCTAGCATCATGGGGAAAAGTAACCCAAAATTTCCTGTGATTCCAGGACGGAAGTTCTATGCTTGAAGTGGTAATCATGGTTATAATTTTGTTGTGCTCCCAGCTGCTGCCCAGGAGCAGTTGGGCATCTTTTCTCCACCCGCCTGGAGGATGGGGATGGAGGCTGTTCCCCTTGCCTGTTGTTTTCCTGTGCACCCTGGGTAGCAGGCTCGGGGTCTTGAGCACTGACCCAGCTCAGGCGGTGGTTCTGATCCACACACAGGGCCCCATCCTCCTCTGGTCCCCAAAATGAGCCAAATTGTGGACCCAGATTCCTCTCATTTTCCTCCTCTTGCCGCCCTGCTAAGGTAGCCAGCAGCTTGTTCTCTCCTTCAAAGCAGAGAGCTTTGTGCCTTCTGCTTGAATCTTGAAAACAGCTTGTGCAAGAGGGGCTGTTGGACCCTGGGAGAGACAGAACCAAGTCCCGGAAGCAAGGAAACTTCCTTAATGCTGTGCTTTGCACAAGCAAGTTGAGTCTGGCCCCCGTTGAAGCTGTTGTTAGAACAGCTACATTGAACAGGACCCAAACTAGGAATTCAAATATTCAGAGTCACAGGGACCTGTGAGTCCCATCCCTTCCTCGTGGCAGGACTCTGAGGCAGCTCACTGCTCAGAGGGAACTTGGGGATGGGCAGTTGGAACTTGATTTTCTTCTCAGAGGTAATCCACATTGTGTGGGGGTGTGGCTCAGTGGACAGTGCTTGCCCAGCATGTGTGATACCCTGGCTTCTTACCTCAGTACTTTCTACAGTTTTTTTTCTTTTCTTTTCTTTTTTTTGTTCTTTTAGTAACAGAGATTGAACTCACAACCTTGTGCTTGCCAGGCAGGTGCTTAGGCCATTGAGCTAAATCTCCAGCCCCATTGCCTTAGTACTTTCAAGGGAAGAAATCAGAGGGACTTGGAGGAATCAGAAGCTAGCCCTATAGTGATTGTTAAGAAGGAAACAGCTAGTGTGATGGCACACTCCTGTAATCCCAGCATTCTGGGAGGATGAGGCAGGAGAAACCCAAGTATGAGTCCAGCCTGGTCAACTTAGCAATTTAATGAGATTTTATCTCAATAAAAAAATTAAAAAAGGACTGGGGATGTGGCTCAGTATGAAGACTTTAGGCTCCTTCCTCAGTAACATACACACACGCACGCGCACGCACGTACACAAGGGAAATAGCCCAGTAAACCCCACAAACCTGCAATCCTAAAATATCAGAAAAAGGTCTGGCTTGTAAAGAAAACTTCAAGGTAAGTTAGGAGAGGCATTCTGTCAAGTTCATGGTAACGTGGAATGTAACTGACAGCTAAGGATCGCTGCAGAAGGTGCCAAGTTATTCTTGGACATTCATTTTCTTGACTTGTTTTTATTAGAATCTTTAAAAAATGAGTTGTTAAGGTGTTTAGTAGAGGACTTAATTTTCTTAAGCATTCCCAAGTGAATTGCATGATGTTGATATCTGTCATGTTTATGTCTACGATCCAACTTTCTGGACAAAGAGAAAAGAATGGAACAGCTCCCTGGGTATGCTCATTTGCAGAGGCACTAGAAAGGGGCCTGGGGTCAGTGAGCCTTGGGCTGTGGCCCTGGCCTGTCCCTCCCTAGGTGTGTGGTTGGCAAATTGCTGATTCTGTGCCTCTGTCTCTACTCCAGGCCTTTGTGCCTGCTGTTTCTGCAGCTAGAAACGCTCTCAACATGCTCCTTACCAGACTAATTTCCCAAAAATCTGTGGATTTTTCAGAGGCTTCCTTGGGCTCCTGGACTTTTCCTCTGAAACAGTTTCTACTTGTTAAAAGTGGATTTTTTTTTTTTTTTTTTTGCTAAGATTATCTGTGTGACGTGTCTCCTCTGGTGGGTTCTGATCTCAGAGAGGGCAGAAGTCATGCCTGACTTACTTCACTGGGTGCCTGGCACCATGTGAGCCTGAATGGGCTGTGATTCTCTTCATCATCATCATCATCATCATCATCATCATCATCATCATATTATTATTATTATTATTATTATTATTATTATTATTGGTACAAGGTCTTGCTATGCAGTTCAGGCTTGCCCTGAACTCACTATGGAGCCCATGTTGGCCTCGAATTCACAAGAATCCTTTGGCCTCAGCTTTCTGAATGCTGGGATTATAAGTGGGCACCACCATACCCAGCAAGGAAAAAAAATATCAAACCAAAAATCAAAAAAATTCTCCCAAACAAAAAGCCAACAATAACAAAAAACAAAAAACAATACCCCCCACTTATTCTTATCCTTTGACAAAAACTCAGAAGAGTCTTTTCTAAAATTTATTTAAAAAATTTTTTAGATGAGGGTTTCATTAAGTTGCTCAAGCTGGGTTTGAACTTGCCACCCTCCTGCTTCAGCCTCTTGTGTAGTTGAGATTACAGGTGTGTGTCACCACACCCAGGTATAAATAGTCTTTTGAATGGCTAGTTTGAAAAACTGGCAACTCAAGAGATCGGACATGAAGTTGGGGCTGTGATTCTGCAAGGATTGAGGTGTCCTTGGCTTATGAAACAAGAGAAAGGACATGACCCTTGGGTGAAGGGGTGTTTTTCTTGGGTCTGGCTTACCCATGGGTGTAGGGCTTGGGCTGGACTGAGGCATCTGTGCAGAATGAGTGTGACTTCTAAGCACCCCTGGGCCTTTGGGGAAAGTAGGATGGCCCAGGACATCTGTGTCCCTGTGTTGATGGGGGAGACTTCTCGGAGGAGGTGGGCTGAGGGGTTAGGAGGGTTAGCTTCCAGGTGGTGAGGACAGGATTTCTAGGCTGAAGGAGCAGCATGTGTGCCAAGGCCCCTTGGTGTGATGGGAATGCACTCAGTTCAGAGTGCTGGGTGGGCAGATGGGCAGAGGGTGGGTCAGAGCCTGAAACTAGAAGGCGGAAGGGGCCAGGATATGGTGGAGAGGGAAAAGGGGAGGGCAGCCCTGAGGGAGGTAAAGTGCATGGGCTGCTGTGTGTGTGTGTGTGTGTGTGTGTGTGTGTGTGGTCGGCTGGGGGTGGGGCAGCACCCTCAGACTCCAGCCAGGAACCCTGCACACAGATGCCTGCCTGGCGTCCCCACCAATGCAGACGCCCCGGCACTGCAGTGTCCGAAACCTGCCGGGGCAGGAGCAGCTGCTTCTAAATCAAGGCCAAAGGCAGCCAAGGGGCCGGGCTGGGTTTCGTGGCTCTGCACGGGCTGAGGTGGGGGTGGGGGCAGAAGGGGACTCTTAGGCAGGGATCTGGGGCCCGAAGCAGCTAGGCTGGTTTGGGGAAGTTTATTTTGGACGCTGGGATGATGCAAAATTAAGTGGGCAGGAAAAAATAGATGAGGCGGCCGCGAGGGTCTGTCTGTGGCTGGCGGGGCTGCAAGTGTCCAGGAGAGGAGCTGTGTTGGGTAAACAGATGGGGGTGGCAGCTTTTCTGCATGTCCGCTATAAATATCCCACTGCTCGCTGCCCCCGCTGGGCTTTCCTGGCACCGTGGGTGTGGAGATCAAGGTGCAGACACAGGGCACTTCCGGAGTGGCAGAGGGTGGCCAGGCTACTGCTCTGATCCCAGCCCCCAGGCTGGAGTGGCTGCTGGGAACTGAGGCTGAGGCCCAGGGCTGGGCAGGAGGTGGTCTCCTGTGACGTGGCTGTGGGTCTCCGGCTACCCCTATGAGCCTGTTTCCTTACCTGTAAGACGGAGATAACGCACTTGTGTGATGAAATCTCTTAGGTGCTGTGTGCCTTTGCAAATTCGCTCACCTCTCTGAGTTAATTTCTGCATCTAAAATGTGGGCAGAAGAGCCATGGTCTAGAGGCTGGATTTAAATTGTGGGTGGCAGCAGACTGCAGATGAGTGGGATTTTGGCAGACACTGCAGGTTAGGCTGGAGCTGTCCCCACGGGCCTCTCCCATCTCTACAATATTACTGCACTTAATTTGTGATGACAATCGCAGCCGTGCCCACAGCTGGCCTTTGGTTACCCAGGGGTTTTGCAAACTAAATTTCTTCAAGTTCATTGCTTTTGGGGTTTTTTTAATTTTTTTTATTTTGAGACAAAGTTTTGCTATAGAGTTCACAATGGTCTTGAATTCACTATGTAGCCCAGGCTAGCCTCAAACTTGCAGCAGTCCTCCTGCCTCTGCCTCCTAAGTGCTGGGATTACAGGCATGTGTGCCACCGTGCCTGAGCAAGTTCATTTCTATCTCAGTTCATTTATTCAACTTCCTCATTTCATGCATAAAGACTGAGACTCAGAGAGCAGGGACTGTACAAACAAAGGCAGCTGGGACCCATAAGAACCTTCTGTCAATAAACATTAAGTAAGCCAGGTGTGGTGGTGCACACTTGTAATGACAGCTATTCAGGAGGCTGAGGCAAGAGGATCATCCTGGATAACTCTGCAAGACCTTGTCTCAAAATAAAAAGGGTTAGAGATAGAGCTCATTGGTAAAAAAAAAGATGAGAAAATATTCACTGAAGATCAGCCACAGGTAGGCCTCAGCCTAGAAGTTGGGGATATATTGGAAAACAAGGCAGATGCAATCCATGCATCCACTCAGCGTGGTGGGCAAGACAAGCTATAAATGATGAACAGAGTAATCCCCAGAGGAGCATCTAGCGCCCAGCATGGCTTGGGTGCCCTTCATTCTGCCTTTTTAACAGATAGGTTTGGGCTCCTCCTGGGACTGAGGGACTTTGTAACCCAGCTGCCCATAGCACTGGCCTCAGTGTTGGTTGGTACCTGCTGATGTGAATTAAGAACATAAAAATTCAGCTCATCAAAACATGCCCAGACCACTGCTCAGTGCAGACCAGTGCCAGTCTCCGGGGATCCAGGCCTGGTTAGGCTGACTGCAGAGAAGGGATGAAGGCATTGCCCTGCTCACCTTTGCAGGTCACATCAGAAGAGGTGGGACATTAGCACTCTTTCCAAGAGCTCAGTGAATCAGGCAGTGCAGACACCGTTACACCAGTGTCACTGTCGGAAACAGGCCCAGTGAGGTCGGTGGGGTAGGGCTTACCCAAGGACACTCAGCTGCCTGCCTTTCCCTGCAGATACACCGGTCCCTGGTCAGTAGGAAAGTTCCTAAGGGCCCCAGAGCTGCCATCCAGGACCATGTTTGCCTGCCCAGCTCAGCAGGGGGACCCTGGCCAGAGGAAGAGCAGGCATATTGCCCTTGTTCCTTGTGTCCCATCACAAAGATGCCTGGCCAGAGTTGCAGAGGGAAAGGGACAGGGCTTTTAGACTCAGCTTTTGTAATCTTGAAGTCTGTTTCATTACTTTCTCTCTCTGAGCTTCAGTTTCTCCCTCAATGAGAGGCTCTGAGGGAAGAAGACATGAAAAGAAATAAGGTGCGTGACGTACATGTACCAGCTCCTCAAGATGAAGGTGCTCAGTGTGCACTGCAGACGTGTGCTACTAAAGAGAGACATGTAAAAGAGAAAAATAAGAGGCTCAGATTGGAAAACGCTGAGGAACATGTGGGCTTGGATGCCCTGTTCTTCTCCAGGGTGTCCCTTAAGCTCATTGTTGGGCCAAGGAGGGCACAGTCAGGAGCTGAGATCTGTCTGAGACTGGACGGGGACCAGATCTGTGCTCCAGCCCTCTTGGAGATAGGTTTCTGCAGGTGACTGCAGGTTTCTGCCCACAGCAGGCAGGGCTGGGCTGGAGAGCTGGGAGTGAAGATGCCTCCATGGGCCACCAGGGTCCCCTGGATTGAGGAGATGGCTGCCTTTTCTGTTTCTCCTCTCTGCTCAGTCTCTTTTTCACTGACTTGGGGGACAGTGCTTCCAGGCAGCTGACTGGGGATGAGGCTTGTGAGGCAGTGACGGGCTGCTCACGAGTGTCCAGATCCCCTGTAGGACTGTATTTCTCACAACTGTGGAGTTAGGTGTGGCTGTGTGACTCGATTTGGCCAACAGAATGTGACTGCAACCAGTGCCCAGCAGGATGGTAACTTGGATCTTGAGAGAGAACACCCGGAGCAGACGCCTAGCCACTTCCGAGTGTGGAGTGTGAGGACAGTTAGACTTTCGGGGCTTTTGGGCACTGAGGTTCTGGAGTTGTTACTGCAGTGTATCCTGGGGCATCCTACTGATAGTTTCTGGAGAAGGAGACAGATGGGGGTAGCAATAGAGAAGCAGTCTTAGGATTAGCTAATTAATCCTCACTCCCTTCCTTCAAATTTCTCATATATTTATCCAACTATCCATCCACCATCCATCCATCCATCCATCCATCCATCCATCCATCCATCCATTCATCTATCCATACATCTGAGGATTCAAACCCAGGGCTGCTTGATCACCAAGGCCCATCTTCTCTATAATGCTGGACTGCTTCTTTGGAGATCATGCTCTTCTGTCTGTCTACCTGAATCCTCTTTGTCCACAAAGACCTTCTAACTGGTCCTTCTTCCGGTGAGCTGTCCCTGAGCTGCCCCCAGGCCCGTGGCTGGCGCCTAACTGTACCATCGCAGTCCTAACTGCACTTTCCCAAGCAGAGCCAGAGCACCTTGCAAATTTCCCAGCAGTGACACTGGGAACTCAGTTGGCTAGAATGGCCCTAAATTCATTTATCTGGGCAGCCTCAATCCTCATGTGTCTGTTTTTAGGTTAGATCATCCTAGAATTGTGCCCTAGCATCTTAACAACACTCTCACCCCCTCTAGAGGTCTGAGACTCTCGGAGGCCCACCCTGAAGCCTCAGTCTTGTTTTGGAAAAGAGGAGGAACCCCTGAAATGGAGAAATGGGGTTTTAGCAAAATTGTCAAGTACTAGCAGGTTAGAGGAACACTCGGGTCTGCTCTTTCCTGCAGGCTCCCCAAGCACCCCTCACTGGAGTACCATGAGAGTGGGGGCTCCCTCAACCTGCAAAGCAAGGTGCCTAGTGTCAGTGCATGGGCTCTGCAAGCAGACAGCAGGTTGAATCTCTTTCTACCTCTGTGTGGTCCCTGAGCAGGAATCTTACTTGTGTGAGCCTCAGAGTTCACATCTGTAAAGCAAAAGTTCCCTAGGGTTGTAGTGAGAATGCAATGGGAGAGTGAAAGTGTATCAAGTACCCAGCACGTAGTAGGTGTGCAATCAGTGACTGTGGCACTGTGTCCCGGAAACAACCTCAGTGACAGAGATTTGGTGACTGGAGTTGGCACGATGGTGGTAATTATGCTTCTGAACTGAGCGAACACAGTTCCTCTTATGGAAAAGGCTCAGCCCCTAGGCTAAATGTTGGGGCCAGGTTCCAGTGCACAGTTGAACTTAGATTTATTAGGGCAAAGGAATTATTGTCTTCCACAACTCCTGCTGTATTCTGAGGTTGGCAGAGTAGGGCATGATCCTTGGAAGCTATGGATGGTGCAACGGAGGCTTCGAGAAGCTGGGAGATGAGATTAGATTCCAGCCCAGGTCTGTGGCTGCTCCAACACCTGTGCTCTCAGCAGTATTGGTGGTGCTCAGGCCTCTGTACTAGTTACTAGACCCATTGCAAGCCAGAGTCCACAGTGACAGTCCCTGTGGTGCAGGCAAATCCTCTCCGGCTCTCACAGGAGCTGGCCTGGCTGTGGGATCTGGCTGGGGCTGCCACGGATCTGAGTGTAGGCTCAGGTTTCTCTGCTTTACTCCGTGGGGACACACTGGCACCAGGAGGAGGCCCACATGTGCAGTGAGTGGGTAGAAGGCAGCAATGGCACTGGAGACTCTGTGGGTGCCCCAGCATCTCCTCCTTCCCAGGATCCTTTTATTCTGGACACCTTCACTGCAGCCCTCTGTCCCCATGGGGAGAGCATTAGCCCGAGGCGTGTGGACTTGGTGGGGGCCCCCGCTCCTTGTTGTGGAGATGGTAACCTGGGGTCTCAGCTAGGAAGGACCGCTTGTCCAAGCCTAGAGGGTCCAGACGCCCCGTGCAGGGTTTTCTTATTTAACCAGCTACTAGGAAGCCCTTATTTCTCACCAAGACATCAGCTGGGTAGTGGATTCAGATGATCTGAAAGCAGAACATCCAGAGAACTTGGAGATAGCAGTGAGCACAGCTCTACAAAGTGGACTCACTCCTCCTGTGTGCCCCATGTTGGGGTCTAAATGTGTTGCTGCTTCTGGACAGGAGGGCCAGTCCTGATTCTCACCAAGCCTCAGGTACGGTAACCCTGGGCAGGATGGAGAGTTTGGCGCCAGGGGACACTCCTGGCTTCCCATCAGCCCTACTCTAGGATGACCTTGGGAAGGCTGACTGGAGCCTTGGGCTGGGCCCACTCCCTCCGGGGCCTTTTTCTGTGCCTTCCTGTTGCGGTTTGGATTTGGGAGAAATGCTCTGGCCTTGAACTCCTCTCGGCCAGCCCCATGTGAAGTTTCAAGTTTGTTCAGCCGTTTTGGGTTCCTGGTGGCCGGGAGCTGGGCTTCAAGCAAAGTCCAAGCTGACCGCAGGTTTCCAGGGTGACTGTGGAGTCGATGGGCCTATTTACATGTGGTGGTGTTGGGTCACCACTTCCTCCATGCTTGCTTCGGGAAGGGTTTGCTCTAGGGAAGGAAGCCGGGCCTTCTCTACACCCTCATCCTCACTTCTCCTGGTCTCTCAGAGTTAGGGGGCCCAGGAGACAAAGGATGGCTGTGCTACCCAATGGCTAGGACATTGGTGCTACTGGACCCATGTTTGAATTCCATGTTTAAGGTCTCAGAATGTCCTCTTCTCCAAGAGCCTGTTCCTGATAATATGGCTGTTTTTTTCTTGTCCTCACCATATTTACCACAGTCTCCACATATATTAATTTTTTTTTTTTGGTGGTATTAGAAATGGAACTCAGGGCTTTTGCACTGAACCATGTGCTCAGCCCTTTTAAAATGTTTTTATTTTGAGACAGGATCTGGCTAAGTGGTCCAGACAAGGCTCAAACTTGCCATCCTCCTGCCTCAGCCTCCAAGTGCTCCAATTATAGATGTACACCACCATACCTGGCTTATTTGTTTCAGTGTCTTGTCTCCTTAAGAGAATGGCAGCTCTGTGAGGCTAGGAGGCCTGTCAGCTCTTTCATGGAGACTTTAGTGCCTCCAAAGGACCCAGCCACGCAGTGGGTGCTCAATAAAATGTGCCAAATCAATCAAGAATGGGGTGTGTTCCTTCTCATGTTGGTTCTCAAACTTCAGGAACATTGCAGTGCCTTGGGGCGCTTGTCAGGCCTGCTTAGCCTGTGCCAGACTCTGACTCAGTGGGTCTGGGCTGGGCAGGAATGTGCACCTGGGCCAGGGACCACCTCCTGGGAAACACTGTTGGTCTTGAGATGTTGACCTTGCTGGGGGCCCAGGGCACTGGGGAAGGACCGGGCCTAAGCTGTGTGCCACTCCCTGTCTGGGAGTCTCTGCCAAAGGTGCTGGCAGCAGGAGGGTCTCAGAGGCCTTAGTTGGGGTTGTCAGAAGGTGTGGTTTCTCCACTATGCAGGTGAAACCAAGGTTTCTGTCCATGGGCATTTGTGGCCGGGTCCCCAGGTTCCCAAAATTCTTCAGGGAATGGGAGGGATTGGTCTGTACTTGCTCTAGATCTGGGCACACAAGGCCCTGTCTTGGCGCTGGACCCTGCTCTGACCTTCTGTGGGCCTTACCTCATTGCACAGGATAAGGACCCAGGAGCTGTGCTCACCCAGAGTTCCAACCGCCCCCCCTTGTCAGATGCAGCCTGGGGGCTGGGCTGACCTGCAGTTGTTCACACTCATATGACCCCTCCCGGGCCTCTCTTCTGCTGAGATGGGACTGAGACTACTAGTTCGGGAGTAGTCAGGGAGCGGGGATTTGAGTGTCACGAATGGGGCAGGCTGAGCTGAGGTGGGGAGAGGAAGGGCACAGGCCAAGCAAGGGCCTTTGTGACTTTGTCCGGTTGGTGCTCATCTCTGCGCCATGCTGGGTCCTGGGGCAGGACTTGCCTTCTCTCACAGTCCCCTGAGCTCACAACCCTCAGTGTTCCTGCAGACAGGGGAGGGTGGGCGGTGAAGAAGGCAGATGCGTTTGTTCCTGCCACGTGTCTCAGCCCATTTGTGCTGCTATAACAGTAGCTGAGATGTGATGATTGATAAGGAGCGGGAACTTACCACTCACCATCGAAGAGGCTGGGAGGCCACAACTGTGGCCTCGCCTCTGGTGAGGGGCTTTGTGTAGTGCCTTCTCATGGTAGAGATGCAAGGGCCCAAGAAACCCTGAGTCCTTGCACAGAGCAAGAGAGCGAACCCTCTCCGCGAGCCCTTTTCTAATGTCAAGAATCATTTCACGCATGAGGTGCCCTAGCGACCTCCACACCTCCCAGGCTGCTGCATGGAGCTGAGTTCCCAACATGGCCTCCCCCAACCTCCAAGCCCAGGCTCAGGGCCCAGGACTTGTCGCTCGGCCCACAGTGCCTGGCCAGCTACGCAGGCTGATGAAGGCTGGGTTCTGGCAGGTGATGCAGTGAAGGTATGTGTGGGGTGTCCTGAAGGGCTCTGAAGCCTGTCACTAAGAGGGTGAGGACAGGTCACATACGGGCACTGTGGCTACCAGGGTGTGAGCAGTATTGAGGACAACCTGGGAGCTCGTCATAAACACCATCAGCCCACCCAGGGCCTCACCAAATAAACACCAGGCAGGTTGGTGGAGGTGCCAGCTGCACCTGCAGTGCCAGCACCCACCCTCTGGCTCCTGTCCAACCAGGTGGCTGCCGCTGGAAGGCCCAGGCCTGGCTGAGGCAGGGTCTCCTGGCTCAGGAGGACCCTTAGGATAGGTGAACTTGTAATGTCCTCTCAGGACAAAGCTGTCCTCTCAATGTCCCTGAAGGATAGTAATGAGTCCTCAGTGTCCTCTCAGGACAAGGCTGGGGCCTCAATGTCTTGTCGGGACAGAGGTGAGCCCTCAGGATCAGGGTCCCTCTGGTCCCTTGGTATTTCTTAGGTGCCAGACAGGATATTCTTTGCACAATCATGACAGCCTAAAGGTAGCAGTCTTCCCCCTGCTGCCTGTGCAGTGACTGAGGATCAGAGGTGGTGTGACTTTCCTGAGACCACGGAGCTGCCCAAGAGGCCGAGGCGGGGTTCAGCCCCCCTGTTGTCTCTGTCCCCTAGCCTGAAGGCTTGCTCCCTATTATGCTCTGGGTGCTTGTGGGGCTCAGACAGCATGACCAGGAGCTGGCAGGGGTGAGCTCTGACTGGAGGCTCCCCTGGGCACACAGAGGGACCTGAAGCTGGTGTGCAGCTTGGGGAGCTGGGTGGAGGGATAGGAAACCTAGCCTGGCCATGCCAGCCCCCAGCAGGAAACACCTTTGCTTGTTTGGCCAGGCTGTGGGAAGAGGGCAGCTGTGCAGGGTGGCCATGCCACCCGCCGGAGATGGTTTCTAAGGGCAGAGGGTAAACAGTCACCTTGGCTACTTGGGCGTGCCACCAGGGCTGGTGGGCCCACTCTGGAATATTCCGGGAAGTGAGGAAGGAAGCTGGGGCCTCATGTTCTGAGAATGGTGTGGAGGGCTCAGGAGGAGGCCACCCTCGGCTGGGCTGGCTCCCCACTGAGGATGCTGGGAACTGGACAGCAGGGAGGTGCTGCCCAACCCAGACTGCGCCATCCTGGACATTGGGAGAGAGAGTCTTTTCTTTTCTTTTCCTCTTTTTTTTGTACTAAGGATAGAACCCATGCTAAACCAGTGCTTTAATCTCTCTCTCTCTCTCTCTCTCTCTCTCTCTCTCTCTCTCTTGAGATAGTCTTGCTATGTAGTTCGGGCTGGCCTCAAAATCATAGCGGTCTCAAGTGCTGGGATTACAGGCATAGGTCACCACATCCAGTTTTTGTTTTTTTATTTTGAGACAGGTTGGAGGCAGAAATGATGCATCCACAGCTGATATTTGAGGACCAGCCCATCAACGCTTGTTTAATTGTGATTGTTAGGGATGGTAGGGAGGAGAAAGTACATACAGGGTAAGATCAAAGAAAGGGGGGATCTATCAGCTATTAGTAACAAGGGAGGCCTCACGGGGCCTTTACATTTTCTGGTTTTCTTTCATTTTTTGCTGCAGCTGCAGAGTGTCCACATGGCCTTAGTCCAGGGCTCTGAAGCACAAGCAGAATTAACTGGCCTAGGATAGGGAAGAGGGAATAGAGCTGTCATGAGGGAGAAAGCAAGTGATGAACAGCTGTAGCCACAGGACAGAAGAATCACTGTGAGTTCAAGGCCAGCCTGGGCTACATAGTGAGACCTTGTTTCAAAAAATAGATAAATAAATAAAAAGGAGAGGAAAAAAAGAAGATAAAATAGAGAGACGAACAGGAAGGGGTTATGCAGGTAGGGTCAGCCCCCGTGGGCCTCTCAGTGGAGTGACAGTGAAGTATTGGGGTTCCTTTGAGTGCAATGGGGAGCCACTGAGTAGTTATAACTGAGGGGCAGCGATGCTGAATGTGTGTGCTACAGAGATCTCTGGCTGTCCTGTGGAGAACAAGTTGAAGGGAAAAGCAGGTGCAATGGTGGCAGGCCAGGCAGGAGCCAGCTCGAATGAGGGAGAGGCATAGGAGACAGCGAGAGGCAAATGGGTTTGAGAATATTCTGGAGATAAAATTAATAGATCAGCATGGATGGCAGAAGCTAAATGTTTTATAGACAGCTTGTCCATTTCCAGCTTGCTCAACAATCCCTGGGAGTGGGAATTACTGACTCTCCTTTAAAAGCCCTGAAAACCTAGGCCCAGAGACATGAAATTACCTGCCTGAGGTCACATGGCTTGAGAGAGACTGATTCAAGCTCAGGTCTGCCTACCACCAACACACCACGACACATATTCTCCTTCCCCAGGGTTCTTGCTGTCTGTTTCTCTCTCTCTTTCTCTGTCTTTCTCTCCTGCTTGAGAAACAAGTAGCAGGTTTAGAGAGGCCTGGAGCTCCTGCTCCCTGCTGAGGGGGCTCCTGCTCCCTGCTGAGGGGGCTCCTGCAGCAAATGACTTGCCCAAGGGCTCTGGTAAGTCCACAGCCAGAAGCTCAGCTCAGATGGCAAGAGAAGCTGGGAGGAGGATGAGTCTGAAAGGACACCGGCCCCTTCCCCTTTTGCCCGTGACATCCGGGACATGCTAGACCCTGTGTGTGTGTGTAGCTTGGGGAAGTATCTCATGGACTCTGGAGTCAGGCCTGGAAGTTGAGTCCTGACTCAGGGACTATTGTGTGTGTGGCCCTGGGTTCAATCTCTAGTACTGGGGGAAAATATACTCGAAAGATCACTTACCCAGGCTTAGGGCCTCTGAGCTCTGGTGCTCTCAGATCCACTTTCCAGACTGTGTTTTGAAGCCTGCAGATCCTCTTGTGCAGGTGGCTGCAGGGCTTAGGGTGCAGGAGAGGCCTACAAAGGCCGCTGTTCTAAATTCCCTTCCGCCAGCCTGGGGTAAGCATGACATCGAGAGAGTCATGCAGGTTTCCCTGTGGAGGTCCTGTGGTGGGGAGTCCCAGATATGGGCTCTTGCAGACAACACCCCCCAGAGCATTTGTGGGAGGCAGTTGGCCTCGACACTGGCCTGGGTCTGGGCCTGGGCACCTAGAACTCTAACCCTTGCTCTCCTTGGCTCAGCCAGACTTGCTGTCCAGGACACCTTACTTGTCCACTGCAATCCCCAAGGTGCTTCCCTCCCCAGCTGTGGGTGGCCAGGGGAACTGTGCTTGATGGACTGTCTCAGTAACCAAGCCTCCCTGGATGCCTCTCTGGCCCTAGGCTGTGACATTGGATGGCCACCCACCCTGGAGTCACTGAACCTTCCTGTGCTCTATGAACTCAGGGGGCCAGAAGAGGTAAGACCATGTCCCCAGAGCTCATAGGGACACAGTGAGGGCCAAGGCTTCTTACAAGGTGTCACAATGGCCTGAGCCTTTCTCCTTCTAGAACTCCAAGTGCCCTACCAAGTAGGGTGATGTCCCCATGTGGAGCATGGCAGCATGTTAGTGCTCTTAGGTGCCCAGGGAAGTCCTGTTAAATAAATGTGCCCCCTCTCACAGAGTCTTACGCAGGGCCTTGGCCAGGATAGACAGGCAGGCTGGGGACAAGGCTAGGAGAATGGATTTTGGGGTTTGATATCCTGGCTTGAAATCCTGCCTCTGCCTTACCCTAGCCAGGAAGATTCAAGTGACTTCATTTCACCCACTTCGCAAAATAGGGTTAACAAACCACCTTCCAAGTTTCTGTGACAATTCATTAAACCCTATCACTCAGGCATGTGGAATACTTAATAAGTTCGATGACAGGAGCTGCAATTATGATGAGTAATTAACTCACATGTCTGTGGTTGCCCAGTGCAGTGGGCCTCTGGGTGGCTTGCCCGGGATTTGTCCCTTGGCCGCTCCCAGGTTTACTTGACTTGGTTTGAGATCCATGTAGTTCCAGGGACTTGTGATGCCAGAGAAGGGCAGGACTAAGTCAGGGAGCACATTTCAACCTCTTGGCATCCTGACTGGAGTGGAGTTGGACACATAACCCAGATCTGTGGATCCTGGGACTGTTGCTTGGAATTCCAAGGCAAAGATGCCTCTCTGTTCTTGTCTTGGGAACTCCTGGCAAGCGTCTTATGTAAGGCACCCTAGTCTTTAAAAAGGTCAGTCAAGTGAGAAAAAGAAATGGGGTCTTTGCTGGTACTGTTAAACTGCTAGATCAAGCCTTTCCTGAAGGACTTTTCAATAATGCAAGCTAATAAATCAGCTTTATTGTTTAAGGCTGTCTGAACTGACTTTTGTGTTTCTTGTAACCAAAATCATCCTTATGGGTACAGCCCATACATTTCTCCACCTTGTGTAGCTGTCACTTCCTTTCTGTGGGTGGGGTGACACCGGCTCAGGCCACATTTCCTCCATGAGCACATGGGCTCTGTGAGAACCAGCTGACGCTGCTTGCCTGTTGGAATCCAGACCACCCAGGAGCTGAGAGATTATGGAAACATAAAGAAAACGAGAGCAGGGAAAAATCCAAGTGAATGCTTCCAGAATAACCGAAAAGAAAAAAAAGTGGTGGTAACACCAATAGCAAAATAATTGACCCCCTCACTCAGAGTGGGCAGACTCTGACTGAAGAGGGCGTGGTCTGCATCTCCCCCACCCCATGGGAACTACTGAGGGGCTGCCATTCTGGCAGGGGTGTCCTTTGCCACTGGCTCCCCGCACTTCCCAGCAGGCCAGCACTCTGGTTTCCTTTCCTGGAATCATCTCAAGGGTCCGTCTGCCCTTAGTTCAAGGTGGGTTTAACAGAATTTCCTTCACTGGCATTGACTCCTTTTCTTTTTTTTTTCTTTTCTTTTCTTTTCTTTTCTTTTCTTTT